>WOXC01003791.1:0-250000 GCA_011680675.1 Gymnobelideus leadbeateri | reverse complement strand
GAATCTGTTGCAGGGAGGATAGAAAGCCCCTAAAGTCCCAAGGGTTCATCAGAACTGTGGATAGCCCAGAGATCCTTGGGGTGTAAAGGCAGGTAAGATGGCAGTGCCCCAGGTGATCTGGGTAGAGAAACCAGGCATACTTTGAACCCCAATAGGTTTTCTGCCATCTGACACAAATGATGCTAGCACCTGGTGGTCCTCCATCTCACTTGAGACATTATAGTTGGTGACTCCCAGCCCATCCAGATGGCATGAACAACTCTATCGCTGTTTGCAGCATCTTAGGCAGCTAGGGTCAGGGGAGAGGCAAAGGGAAGGAAGGGTCCCTCCTTTGGATGCACTTCCCATCCATCTACAGGATGGTTCTCTAATCCTGTCCACATTTCCCTAAGGAGCAGAGCACATTATATCCCCACTTCATAGATGAGAAAACAGAGGCTTAAAGAGAGTGACTCAGCAGCTGAACAAAGAGGGCTACTCCAGTCTGCACCTGGATCCCAGCCCAAGGTTCTGCCAGCCAGACAATGCTGTCTGTGTCAAGGCCCCAATATGAAAGACATGTTCTTCATGCTTATCTCTAAGCTTAAAAAAAGTGTTTTTTTTTCTGTTTGCTTTTTTAACCTTCAGTTTAACAGCCTTAAAAAAAGAAAGTAAGTAAATGAAAACTGGGCTGTTCTAAAAAGCAGTCTGGTTGCAACCTGATATTTATACTGGAAAGTAACCAGCTCAACTTTGGTGTGTGGTTCTGTAAACAAATTTCAGCATTTTCCTAATGACAACTAGTTCATTCCCTTTCAGTACTTGAAACTGTCTAATTATCAGTACATTTCCTAGACTAATGCAAGGAAGCTAGTAAAATAGAATAGCTACATATGTCAGCAAAGGGGCAAGAATGACTCCTTTATGTAGTTTTTCAAAGTCACAGAGGATTTAAAGTTGGATAAGACATTAATGTCTAATAGAACCCTTTCATCCTTCTATACTCAAGAAACATATATTTTACAATTGAAGTTATGTTCCCAGAAATATTTTCTTACGTTAATATTAAGTAATTGCATGAATCATATAGCCCAAAGAGTTTAATGAGGCTTTTTCTAGCAGTCATTGAGCTAAAAAAAATCCCTGTGTGGTTTCACAGGTCTAGAGCAGGAAAAGACCTCAGGGTCTATCTAGTGTAAACTTCATTTTACAGATGAGGAAACTGAGACCTAGAGAGGTCAAGTGACTCTCCAAAGGTCACACAGGTGCTAAGTGACAAAGATGGGATTATGAACTCAGTTCCCATGACTCCAAGTTCAGGGCTCTTTATACTATAAGGGGCTGTCTCCCTTCCAAATCAAAGACTCTAGACTAAAGTCTATTTGCCAAAATGCTGAAAAACTGTGTTCTGTACACCTGAACAGTGAACTATTTGCAGCAATTTTGGGAAACATGCCAGTATATTTTACCCAACGAATCCACTCTACTTATATATATAAAAAAAAAACAAAACATTATGTAACCCTTCTCCTCCTGGCTGGCCAGGTTCTATGCTGCCACAGGGACTGGGGGTGGAGGGTTGGGGAGGGACGTTTGAGTCTGCCAAGCAGACTTTTTTGCCCAGAGGTCATTGAAACTGTGACGTTTGAACTTGATGTTGAGAATTCTGGGAAAGAGATAGAATTTTTATTACTGGTTAGCTTCATGGTGGAGGGAGGTAAGGCAGTGTTAAGGGAGATGTGTCCTGTTTCTCTCCCAGCCTACTGAACCCCTCCTCCCACCCCCAGGACTGTGCTGGTTGGTTGCCGATGCAGACATTGAAGAACTGCCACCAAAGGGATGGCCCGAGACTACCAGCAGCTGATTGGGTAGGCTGGTGAGACAAAACACATGCTGCTGGCAACTTTCTTTTCCCTTCTCCCTTCCAGGTGAAAAAAGAACCCTCCTAGTGGGCCCCCTTCCCCTCCACCTTTTCACTACCCTCTCTGTCTTTTTTTCCCAACTCAGGAAGGAAAGATTTAAGAGAAAGAAGCTCTTCCTTTCCCAGCTACAGTGCCCAGGAAGCCTAGCTGCAGACAAACTGTCCCCCGTCCCCGTGGGCACCTCTTCCCCTTTGCTCACTGTCTTTTTCTCTGCTACCAATGTATTCCCTTTGAACTAAATGAAAATGTGGTAGCCATAAAATCCTGACTGGCATGAATTAATGACCGGGATTTGGGGAAAACTTTCCTTTAAAGAGACAGGAAACACTGTTCCTTTTCAGGGAGAACTGAAAGGACATGTGGGGAGAAAGGCCCCTGATATCCCACAAGACTGAAATCTAGTATACCCATCCTCTTAACCAGGGCTTCTTAACCTGGGTCTCCAAGGACAGAATTCACAAGATCTGTGAACTTGGATAGGAAAAAAAATACATCTTAATTTTCTTAGCCTTTGGTTTTCTTTGTAACCCTATTTATTTTATATACTTAAAAATGTAATTCTGAGAAGGGGTCACTAGGCTCCCCCAGATTACCAAAGGGTTCGTGACACAAAAAAGGTTAGGAAACTTTGTCCTAGACCCATAGATAGATAGATAGATAGATAGATAGATAGGAAGCCCTCAGAGTAGATGTGAAGCACACAAAGAAAAGCCTTCCTCCAAGTGAGGGCTGGGAATATTGGCATTGTCACTGCTGGGGCTGCAGCTGACCTTCAGTGCAGTTTACATGAGCCGGTCACTAGCCAAGAGTTCTCTGAGAACCAAATCTCTTCTAAACAAACGTAGGATTTTATAGCTAGGAGTCCCTTTACAAATATACCCTTGTTCAGTATTTTTATAAATTTTAACAAGGATTGTAGTTCTTTTTGTCTGAAGAAGTATCCTTTGCCTTTCTAGCACTTAGTTCACCAGAACAAATTGTAGAAAGACACAATAATTTCATAGAATTATATAATTGATTGTAACTGATAAACCCCCTCTCTGCTTTTGGACATAGGAATGAAGAATGTAAATATGCCCTCTATTTTCAAGAATCGAAGAGAATCACGGAATTGTAGAATTGCAGAGTTCATTCAACAAGGACTGATTAATCACATCTATTATGTCCCAGGCCCTGGAGATACAAAGGCAAAAAGCAAAATAATACTTGCCTCCAAGACACTTAGAATCAGCTGAGGAAAAAGAGGAAATCAAGTGTGTAGAAAATTACTTATAAAATATATACAATTTCTAGGAACCTGGGTGGAGCCATAGTGCAGTAGATTGTCATGCCCTTCACAGTAGCAAAAGTTACCATGAAATAGCCTCTGTTGATGTGATTTTTAAGCTTTAATGAAGAATTGGAGATGATCTCAGAGGTCCACCGGTCCAATTATCATTCAAAGCATAAATCCAATGTCATTCTCTAAAAATGATAGAAACTGTATGGTTTGGGAATTAGAAAGGATGAGAAGATTTATAACCAAGAGGAATCATTTAAATACAATTTAATCCAACACTTGTTGTTCATTTGTCCAATGTCTTCAAGACCCCATTTGGGGTTTTCTTGGCAAAGATACTGGAGTGATTTGCCATTTTCTTCTCCAGCTCATTTTACAGATGAGGAAACTGAGGCAAACAGGGTTAAGTAGTTTGCCCAGGGACACAGTGTCTGAGGTCAGATTTGAACTCAGGAAGACTCATCGTCCTGACTTCATGCCCTGTCACTCCACCCACTTTACCACATATCTGGCCCAGTCCAACACTCTTATTACAGACAAGGAAATGGAAGCTTAGGAGAGAAAAACTGACTATGCAAGGTCACAGGACTAATCAATAATGCCCCTGGAATGAGAACCTAGTCATCAGGGTCCTGGTTCAGGGATCTTTCCACAATGCCTCACTGTCTTCTTTAAGGTCCCTTTGGCTCTCAAGCATAACTAATTTCTAAAACAAATCATTAGAAAGGAGAGAGAGAAGATCAAAAACTAAAACTCTTCCTTATATCTAAATGTTCTGGTTATACTGTTTACTTATAGGCAAGAAATTTGGCATCTTCCCCTAAAGAAAGAGAAATATTGACAAAGCAACTTTTTTAGGCAGCTGTGGTTCCTGAAAACAATACATATATTATCATAAATCATAAACATCATATCAAATTCTACCTGGCTGTGCCTAGATCTTTCCTCTAACTTCAATACAATGGAACTTTCACAAACATTAATCTCCCATTAACCTTAGAATCATTACCTGGCTTTTATCAACAAAACTGATCAAATTTCTCTTGAATTCTCAAAGATTTGAAGGAACACAAATGAACAGCACAGGAAGCCATAGATTGCCTTGAGAAGGGACAAGATCCAGACCAGGGTTAGTGGCAAAGGGGAGTAGGAGGGCCCAGTGGTCATAGGTTTTGGATCCCCAACTCTGGGAGTCCTGGAACAGAGAGATAAGTGGGGAAAGGCCCATATTAAAAGAATGAGGGGAGACGGACAGGGGTGTGCTGATAAATGTTTAACAATGAGGGTAGGGGGCGATACAAGGGAACAATAAATCAAGCCCTGATTTGTGACAACTGTTGATTTCTTTTTTTTTTTTGCCTTTTTTTTGGGGGGGGGGAGGTAGGGCAACTGGAGTTAAATGACTTGCCCAAGGTCATACAGTTAGTTTTGTGTTAAATGTCTGAGGCCGGATTTGAACTTAGGTCCTCCTGACTCCAGGGCTGGTGCTCTATTCACTGTGCCAGCTAGCCACCCCTAACTGCTGATTTCTGAGGTGTAAATGCTCACACTGAAAATTTAGCAATTTACTCTCAGAAGCTCTAGTAGCTCTACAGAGCTTCTCTAGGTACTTTATATGACCTAGACTCCCAAGATACCTTATAGCTGTGTGTCTATGTGTATTTTATTTTATTTTTTCAGCTACAGAAATAGGCAATTTTTTACCATTCATTTTTTTTTTTTTGCTTTTTGGAGGGCAATTGGGGTTAAGGAACTTGCCTGAGGTCACACGGCTAGTTTTTTTTTTGTTGTTGTTGTTTGTTTGTTTGTATGTGCATTAAGTGTCTGAGGCCAGATCTCAGGTCCTTCTGACTCCAGGGCCGACACTCTACTCGCTGCAACCCCTCGCTGCCCCAAACATTCATTTTTTAAATAAAAATTTGAGTTCCAAATTTTCTCCCTTCCTCCTTTTCCTCCCTCTTCCCTAATATGGTAAGCAATTTGATATAGTTTACATATATGTAATCATGTAAAACATATTTCCATATTAGTCATGTTGTATACGAAGAAACAGAACAAGAGGGGAAAAAACTATGAGAAAAAGTAAAGTAAAAATAGTATGCTTCAATCTGCATTCAGACTCCATCAGTTCTTTCTCTGGATGTGGATAGCATTTTCCATCATGAATCTTTTGGAACTATATTGGATCATTGTATTGCTGAGAAGAGCTAAGTCATTCATATTTGATCATATCACAATGTTGCTGTCACTATGTAGAATGTTTTCCTGGTTCTGCTCACTTCACTATGCATCAGTTCATGTGAGTCTTCATGTGAGTTTTTTCTGAAAACATCCTGCTTGTCATTTCTTAAAACATAATAGTACTCCATCACAATCATATGCCATGATTTATTCAGCCATTCCTCAACTGATGGGTATCCCCTCAATTTCTAAATTTTTGCCACCACAAAAAAGAGCTGCTATAAATATTTTTGTACACATGGGTCCTTATCTCTTTTTCATGATCTCTTTAGGATACAGACCTAACTGTGATATTGCTAGATCAAGGAGTATACAATTTGATTGCTCTTTGGGCATAGTTCCAAAATATATCTGCGTTTTTAATATGCATGTAAAGACATTAATCTGAGAAGCTGTCTACAGGCTTGACCAGACTGTCAGAGGGGTCTTTAGCACCCCCAAAGAAGTTTTAAAACTCCTGGCTTAGAGTAACTAAAGTAGGTTTTCACTTAGGACCAACCTTAGGCTCAAGTGATGTCAGTGGCAGAAATGGATTCCACATTGCCTTCTATTACTTTCTATTCAAGTATTCAAAAGAAAAGGCTTAACATATTAATTAAATACTTAGAAGAGGTAGCATTTGTCCCAAGCATAATTGTTGATTGATTGATTGAGTCAGTCAGTAAGCATTTTTTAATCCCTTACTATGTGCCAGGCACTGTGCCAAGCACTGGGAATACAAAATGAGGCAAGAGACAATCCCTGCCCTCAAGGGGCTCACAATATAATGGGGGAAGACACGTAATCGAGTTATGTGTTGTTCAGTTGTTTCAGTCCTGTCCAACTCTCTGTGACCCCATTTTAGTATTTTCTTGGCAAAGATACTGGAGTGGTTTGACATTTTCTTCTCTAATTCATTTTATAGATGAGGAACTGAGGCAAACAAGGTTAAGTGACTTTTCCAGGGTCATACAACTAGTAAGTGTCTGAAGCTGGATTTGAATTCATGGAGATGAGTCTTTCTGACTCTAGGCCCCAGCACTTCATACTCTGTGCCACCTAGCTGTCCCAAACTATGTACAGAGCAACTTGGAAATAATTAAAAGAAGGAAGGTCCTAGAATTAAGAAGGGTTGGAAAAGGCTTTCTGTACAAGATGTGATTTTAGTTGGTACTGGGAGGAAGCCAGGGAAGCCAGTATGAACTTGGTATGAGTTTTAGGCAAAGTACAATTGATGATAGCTAGTCCTTCCTTACTTTGAATTTTAAAGGCAGGGGAGCACAGAATTTCTTGTACAGGAGACAGAGAGAGAGAGAGAGACAGAGAGACAGAGAAGTGATAAAAGATGAGGAAAAATGAAACAGGACAATAACTGTGCTAAGGCATTTATTTAGGATCCTTCAGCTCCAGCTAAGTCCCTCTGCACCTGCCTTCCCTTCATCAGTTACTTGCATTTAATTTACCCCATAACCATTTCAGGGGTCAAACCCTACCTCTGATGCCTCCTACCTGTTTGACCTTGGGCAACTCACTCAAACTCCCTGGGTCTCAGTTTCTCCATCTGTATAATTAAAGAACTAGACCATGTGGCCTCTGACTACCCTCCCAGATCTAGATCTATGATAATACAGACAGTCCTGTGATGGAGTCAAATTTCCCTTTGCTTTTTTTTTTTTATCTGTCACAAGATGGGGTTGAACTAAATAACCTCTAAGGTCATTCTGTTTCTGAAACCTAAAATCCATAGCGCTTGGGGGCTAGTTCTGCTTTTTTTTTGCCCAGACATAATAGAAAGAAGGGTGTTTCTTGATCAGTATCAGGGATTCTTGGGGATCTGTGAATAGATTTCAGGGATCTATGAATAAAAAAATTGCATCTTTATTCCCATTGTCTAACTGAAATTTAGCATTCCCTTGACTTATTAAAAAAAAAACCAACAACCCCACAATATTATTCTGAATAAGTCCATAGACTTCTTCAGGCTACCAAAGGGGATCATGATACCAAAATGTTTAAGAATTCCTGTCTTATGTCATGACCGCAGGAATTGTAGTGCCATCATTAGGGGATGCTGAAGGGTTTGGGTTGTTTGTTTATTTCTTTGGCTAACAGTTCCCCTTCCCCCACAACACACAGTTGTCTGGATCACTCCCAGAGAGACTTGTCCCATCTCCCTGACTAGGATGCCTGAATAGATGGCAGGTTAGTGTGACCCTGCAATTCTGTAAGGGGGCTGAGGGTGGCAAAAAGAGGATAAGGAGAGGGGCAACAACCAGAAACTACTGATCAAAGACTAGTCAGGAGAAATTCGGTGTGTCTACCACCAACTTGTGTTCCTGAGGCCATCTAACAACAGTGAATTAAAAGACATGGATTCCATCTGTGGCTTAGGTCTGGGGCAAGGTTACCTGGAAGTCACAAAGGAGGCATGACTAGGAATAGGAAATCAGGATCACCATTGTCCTTTAACATTCCCTTGAACCATTCAGCCTAGTGCTAGTGAACTGAGGTTGGCATTCTAATAAAAGAAGCCCCCTTCTGAAGCTTCTAGTGTTTCATGTTTTGCATTCAGCCGCTCTGGTTGGCACAGGGTTAAGAGGCACACAGTTGTTATTGCTTTGTTTGTCATTCATTTATATTAGGAGTGAAATGTCAAGTTCACACAGGGTAAAAGAAAGAAGTCTTTATAAACATGCAGACAAATACAGTTGCTTGTAGCCAAAACTACCCAAGCTAATCAAACATGCAAAAAAAAATCTTCTCAGTCTAAACTTGGCAGTTCTTTCAGCTGGCATCTTTAACTGGATAATACTATCAATGATTTAAAGTTGGAAGGGACCTAAAAAAGACAGGCAGTCTAACTCCCTCATTTTATAGATACAGAAATGGAAGTTCATAAAGGTTAAATGACTTGCCCAAAGTCATTCAAGCAGTAAAAGGTAGAGTTGAGATTATAACCTTGGTCCTCTGAATCTAAATCCAAAGTTCTGGCCAGTGTACAACACTGGAAATTCATATCAGATCCAGTGAAACATAATTAAAGCTATGTTGTCAAGGGCAAGAAGGAAAGTAGAGGCATCACTGGGTTAACTTAATTAGCTTAATGTAGAGTCACACTGTAAAATATGGCCCCATTCCCCTTGCCCCTCATTCCATCTGGGCACTTAAATTTTCTGGTGTTTTGGTTCACATTGAAATTAGGCCAGCCAAAACACTAACAGATCTCTACTTTGTTTTTTGTGCTATGTAGGAATAGCTAAAAAGGTCTTTAATAATCCTTTCAATTCAAAAGCTAATTTGTTTACCTGAGTAGACATATTTCAGGAAGGGGGGGAAATGCTTCAAGTACAGTTTCCAGCAACTCCTAGTTCTTGTGAAGCTTTCTTGTGGAGGTCAACTACAATTTGTCACACACCCAAATCCCAGCAGATGACAGATATGAGCAGGTCTTCTAAAGTATATTTGGGCTGCTTTTGTCTGGGGGGTGGGAGGCAAGCAGTGGAAACCTGGCATAGCTGATGATCACTAAGGAGGCGTAGACCCACATCAAGACAAAAAAACTGGAGCTCAGCCTGGTACAGTCGTGTCCCAACACAGTGGGCCTTGAAACTGGCCCAACAGGTTTGGTGCTCACTTTGATCTGCAGGCATAAAACTCAAGACTACCATTGTGAGAATATCTCATGGGGATCCTAGGTCTTGGCCATTTTTTGGCATGGGAATTCAACCATTGCTGGCATGGGAGGGTATGGAACTGGGCATCTTGTATTTCAACCATTGGACCTTACCTGAAGCTAACATTGGAGCCTCCAGATCACACAAATGATAATATTTATATAGTCCTTATGTCTCAGGCCCTACAACAAGCTCTTTACAATTATGATCTCCCTTGATCCTCGTGACAACCTTGGCAAGGTGGGTGCTATATCTCCCTCTTACAGATGAAGAAACTGAAGCTAACTAAAATTATGTGACTTGCCTAGGGTCACCTAGTTAGTAAGTGTCTGAGGCTAGATTTAGACTCCATTCTTCCTGACTCTAGACTCAGTGCTTTTTAATAAATGTTTGTTGAACTGAATTGACTTGAGGTAGACAGTACAGGTAAAAATGTTTATAAGGGTGAGGTAAAATCCCTTAGGTGAATGGAATGAGTTCTCTAGTAAAACAGAAGATAGCAGAATGGGAAGAACAATTTAAAAATGTGTTATTTACAAGGGATACTCTTGAAACTTATTCATTTTGGACAACATGCAAGACCCATTCTGAGTATTAAAAAAATACTAGAAAATATTGGAATAAATGGACGTTTCTTTAACATGATAAGTATTATCTATCTAAAACCAAGAATCATCGTTATACATAATAGGAATAAGCTTGAGGTCTTTCTACTAGAATCAGGGATAAAGTAAAGATGTCTATTATTACTATTTGATATAATATTAGGAAAGCTATAGATAGCAAAAAGACTAAAAAAGGAAATTAAGGGAATAAGCATAGGCAAAAAAGAAACAAAATTCTTGTTTTTTGCAGATGATATGATGGTTTACATAGAGAACTATAATGAGTCAACTAAAAATTAATTGAAACAATAACTTCTAGAAAGTTACAGGGCATAAAATAAACCTACATACATTACTACTATTTCTCTATGTTACCAATAGAACCTAGCAGGAAATGATAGAAATAATATTTTAAATAAATATCAAATATATAAAATACTTGGGAATATTCCTGCTAATGTAGCCTAGAAGAGTTATATCAATAAAACTATAAAACATTCAATAGAAATAAAGAAAAACTTTTTAAATTGGAGAAATGTTAGTTATTTATGGGTAAACCAAGCCAATATTATAAAAATGACAATAGGGCCTATATTAATTTATTTATTCAGTGACAGACTGATCAAACTATAAAAGGATTACTTGATAGAGATAGGAAAAATATAACAAAATTTATCTGTAGGGATGAAAGATCAAGATTCTCAAGTGAAACAAAGAGTGAGAAGGAAGGGGGTCTAGCAACACCAGATTTCAAAGTGTATTGCAAAGCAGTAATCATTAAAATAATTTCTTATGGTTGAGAAATAAAGAGTGGATCAGTGGAACAGATTGGGTACACAAAAAGAGAACCAAATGAACACAGTAGTTCAATGTTAGAAAAACCCAAAGATCCCAGGTACAGGGGTAAGAATTCAATATTCTACTAAAACTGCCAGAAAAACTTATTGATTCTAGGCATAGATCAACAACTCATACCACATACCAAGATGAGCACAAAATGGGTACATGACTTAGATGTAAAGAGTGACATTAGAAACAAATTAAAGGAGCAGCCTTAACCCCAGACCAAGCCCTACTTAGTCACTGTTTGGGCCCTGATTGGCTCAGCATGAAAGTAAATAACAATTGTTCTGTTTTTGGTCAGAAAACCTAAGGGCCTTTCCCTCCCAGATCTTTAATATTATTATTATTTTTTATGAGGCCATTTTTTGCCTCATTTTTATTAAGTCTTAATCAATGAATGGGGGCTGCCTCAGTCAAACTGAGATCTTTTAAAGACCTTAGCTTGAAAAGGCCAAGGTCCCCCACTGCATCCTGGGCTGTCTCCAGCAGTCCTGATCCATATCTGGTCATTTGACTCATATAGCTCTGGAGGAGAAAGTGAGGCTGGTGACTTTTCACAGCCTTAGCTCACTCAAATTCAATTCCCTTGCATGTCATGGAATCACCTCCCTTATGTTATGGTCCTCTTTGAATGAAGGATATAAACAGCACTAAGAGGATCAAGGAAGAAATAACCTTTTAGATCTATGGATAGGAAAAACCTAACATGACTAAAATATAGGATAGAAAGGATCATGGAAGATAAAACAGACAATTTTGATAACATAAATGTAAAATGTTTTGCACAAATAAAGCCAACATAACTAAACTTAGAAAGGTAAAATAACTCTGTGTATGTGTGTGAAAATCTTTGCATCAAGTTTCTCTGATAAGAATCTCTTCAAGATACATAAAGAACTGATTAAAATTTATGAGAAGGGTTATTCCACAACTGATAAATCATCAAAGGATATGGATAGGTAGTTCTAAGTAAAGAAATTCAAGCTAAATCCACATTTTAAAAAATGCTCCAAATCACTTCTAAGTATAGAAATGCAAACTAAAGTAACTCAGGCTCTACCTCATACCCATCAGCTTGGCTAAACTGACAAAAAAAAGAAAATTATAAACACTGGAGGGATTATGGAAAAGCACGCACAATAATATACTACTGGTAGAACTATGAATTGGTATAGCCATTCTGGAAAACTATTTGGAAGAATGACAAAAAAGTTACTGAACTATGTATACCTTTGGTCCAACAATACCATTAACTATACCTCAAGGAGTTCAAAGGAAAGCACAAAAAGGTGATGGTCTCAGGGTGCAGATTGAGATTTTTTTTTTTATATAACCAATGTGAGAATTTGTTTTGCTTAGCCTGGTGTATTTGTTATAAGGATTTTGTTTTCTTATTTTCTTGGTTTGTAGAGGGGAAGTAGGAAAGAGAGAAAATAGGTCTCTGTTAATTGAAAAAATTAAATTTAGTCTTAAGCAAAGATTCATATAAAGTTAAAATAAGAGGCTGAGGAAAAATCTCCTATGTTATAATTGAACAACAACCTTCCCCCCACCCCCAACAGATTTTACCTGTATGAGGGGGCAGGATGGAGGGAGTTGATTTTGCTATCTTCCTCCTCACATTGGCCAAGAAGAAAATAGAATAAATGGGGGGCAGGATAGGATGGAGGGAATATAGTTAGTCTTCCATAATATGACTACTATGGTAGTGTTTTACATAATTACTCAAGTATAACCTATATTGAATTGCTTGTCTTCTCAATGGGGGTACGTGGGGAGGGAAGAAGAGAAAGAAATTGGAACTTAAAGTTTTAAAAACAAATGTTAAAATAATTGTTTTTACATGTAACTGGGAAATAAGATATAAAGGCACTGGGGTATAGAAATCCATCTTGCTCTGGCCCTGGTAAGGGCTGGATGAAGAGGATAAAAGAGAGGGCAGACTGGGGGAATGGGTAATCAGTATGTTTGCCACCTTGGGTGGGGGTAGGGGAGAGATGGGGAGAAAATTTGGAATTCAAAATCTTGTGGAAGTGAATGTTGAAAACTAAAAATAAATAAATAAATTCTGGGTGGAGGAAAGATGATAGAATTATAAACATAGAACTGGAAAGGGCCATGGAAGTCATCTAGTTTAATTTTAAAGATTAGGAAACTAAGCATAGAGATGCTGAATGACTTATTTGCCTATGGTCGAGGAAGTAGTAAGGGTAAGAAGAGGCAAGATTCAAATCCAGGTCCCCTGACTCCAAATATAAGACTCTCTCTCTCTCTCTCTCTCTCTCTCTCTCTCTCTCTCTCTCTCTCTCTCTCTCTCTCTCTCTCTCTCTCTCTCTCTCCCTCTCTCTCTCTCTCTCTCTCTCCCCACTCCCTACCTCCTTCATTTTACAGAATAGGAAAATGAGTACCAGAGAGATTAAATAAATGTCCTAAAGTCACATGTCTAGCTAGGAGTAAAGCAGTTTTTCTGATGTCTAGTTCTCTACTCCTTCAACCATTCCACATTGCCACTAAAGAATTATTCATTCATATATAAAATGAGAAGGATGAAATAAGTGACTTCTAAGGTCTCTTCCAGATGGAAAAGCTTAGACTCTTATAATCCTTAATCTTCTTTGGCTACAAATCAAGCCTCTGGCTTCTTGATGGGGAGGGGAGATTCTCCCACAGAACCACCAGTGATATCCATTCATTTTCTTCCTCTCAATGGAAGAGAGTGCTGAAGGTAGCAATGAATGTCCATATACACATACATATGACAAGGAGGAAGCCCAACTAGTTCAGAAAATTTATCAACAGAGTCAGGATAGAAGATACCCTGGGGAAATGTTCCTCTGAACCTCAGATTCCAGGAAAACAGGAGTGAGAAAGAATAGTCAGGAAAAGTGAGAAGGGATCATTTCTTGAGAAGACACAGCTGCATACACTGTTTTCCCGAACCTGTACCTTGTGACATCAGAAATCATCTCATAATTTACCTTTGCCATACGTGTCATCAGTTGCTACCCCTAGCTTAACAGATCCATAGGTAATTAGTACTCTCTAGACTTCAACCTTGGTGTTCACTGCCAAGTCAACTTATAATCTATCTACAAAAGTCCCAGGTGATCTTTTGGCTTTTCTGATACTGTTTTCAACTGCCAGGGTCCTGTTTATATGTGGTTAAATCAGGCTGGTTTGCCTACATGTCACTGGACAAAACCAGTCAATCTGGTTTTCTGCTGGGCATCTCCTAGCTGATATAAATCAGCACACAAGCAGTATGGTGTTGGTCTATCTTCTTTAATGAGGTGGCTCCATAAATGATACTGATTGGTTTGGCTATGCCTGACTCTATACAGTTTCCTCTGTTCTCATTTTTAAAGGCATTTTTGTTAATATGAGTCTTAAAGTGATTTACGATAACAGTAATCCTTTACTGTCAAATGTTGCTGGATAATTTCCTCCTGGGGTCAAGATGTGACAAGAGGAACTATGCCCATAATTTGCTTTCTTTTACATTTCCTGTTGCAGCTCTTCTCATATCAAAGGTGTCATTTTTACTACTTTAACTTTTAATCATATTTAATTACAGCCAGTTCTTGGACTGGCCGATTTAGTGCATGCTTCAAAGGCATGTGTAATAAAGCACGATTTTCCTGGAAAGGCTGTTCCTCATTAACCAGTATAGACAGGAAATGTTCCTGCCAAAGCTCTGGAAGCCACTGTATCAAAAGAGAGGATGGGCACTTTTCACTGCATTTGTGTAACCCTGAGAATTCACTAAAAGCCTCAGGCTGCCCAGAAGGTTAGCCTCAACTCCAGTGCAGCCTTAACATCTGTGGTAACAACTCATGCACTAAGATAGTTCTTTGAAGTTTGCAAAGCACTTGCCTCACAGCAAGACTGTGATGTAGATAGTATAAGTACTTTTGCAGTGCAAGTATAGTTTTTGTTAAATTGTCTTGGTTTGCTCAATGAATTGCACTTTGTCTTTCATAATGAAAATGTTGGCTTATATTTTGCAGGAATAAGAAAGAGTTCTATTCTCTTCCAGCCTAGGTGATACTCAGGTAATCTAAGAGAGATAAGAGTTATCTTCCCCATTTTGCAAATGAGGCAAGTAAGGCCAAGAAAAGTGAAGTAATTTGCCCAAAGTGATCACATCAGTAAGTGCCAGAGATGAGAGTTGAACTGCTGTCTCTATTCCAATGTCAATACTCTTTCCACTAGGATTTAGTGGTTTTGGTGGTAAATGTCAATAGCATTAAATATAATTTTTCTTTCCTTTCTACTAGGGAAAAAGCCCTGCTTAATAATAAAAAATGCTGTAATAAATGTTTAAGACAATTACAACATGCTTCTGGAACAAAGAGGTTGCGGTTCTGTATCCTCTGTGTCAGGGGCCCTTCTGCTCTGGATCTATACATATAGTTGGACTAGATTCACTTTTAAGAGAGTCCACATACCCTGACCCTAAAAGAACTGTTAGAATCCTTCCCTCACACTCTTGGCTCATTAAACCCCTATGCAGCCTCCCAGGCTTTATTTAGAACTTAGATTTGCCTCTACCCAAATCCGAGAGTAGAAACTACTCAATGTTGTTGTTGTTTTGTTGTTCATCCTTTGTTCTCAAAGAGCACCAATGACATCACTTGGGTGATGTCTTGACTTGGTATGAATTGGATTTGAGTGAGGCAGAACTACAAAAAGTCATCAACCTTACTCTTTCCTCCAAAGTCATCAAAGACCAGTGGCAAGACAAAATTCAAGATGACTAAAGATGGCCTGGGATGGGAATTGCCTCAGACAAACTGAGGCATGGGGAAGACCTTAATTTAGAAAGGCCAAGTTCATCTACTCAATGATATGAATTAGGCAAGGGGCAGTTATTTGTTTCCTACACAAAAATGAAATGCTTATTACAAAAGACTCTAACAAATCAGCACTGACAATCTTAAAACAGAATACAGTAACTTATACCTTACAACTACTGCTACACTCCTCTGGGAGGTTGAGGCAAATATCATAATATGAAAGAGTTTGTGGGACTTCTAAATTGATACTTTATCTTATACCTTGTGTCTACACTGTCCAAATGATTCTGTTCAGATTCGTGTCCTCTGGCAAGCCAGGCCAAAGGCTAAACCTCTTCCCTCTGTCAGTGGTATCTTCTCAGATGCAAAAACTATACCCACCCCCAAATAAAGCCACCTGTCAGCTTCTTCCAAGGGAACAAGGATCTCTAGACCCTTCAAACTCACTAAATGTCCTCCAAGATTAGATATGTCCATGTCAGTATCACAGTTCAGTCAGCTATACTCAGGAAAGGAAATAACAAAGGGTGAAAATGCACCTAGGGGTTCTAAGACACAGGGTTAGCTTCTATGGCTGAGCCCCTACCTTACCTGAAATATGCTATTAGTTTGTCATTTCTTCTGGGGTGGAGGGAAGGGTATCAGTTCTCTCTCCACACCCCTCCAAGAATAGACTTGAATAGGCCTGATAGCTTGGAAGAGCAGAGAGCAATGGAGAACTCTCTTTTAAAGATTCACTGAGTCAGTGGTTCTCCCTTCTCAGAGGTGGATAAGATGACTGCTTCATAATCCCCAAAGGATCTAAGTCCTTTAGTACTGGAAGCAGTCGGGACAGCTCCATGCATTCCTCATTCCCATTACTTTCATGTATTGAAATATTTCTTGTGAGGCTTACATTAGAATATTGTAAAACCCTAATGTTATCCCCTAAAGACTGACTTCCGCTACTCATAAAGATAAGTATGAAATGCTTAGCAGAACAATCACACTGCAGTGCCAGTAATGGTACCTCTTTAAACATCTCTAGCTAACCACAGAATCACAAAAAAATTAAGAGCTGAAAGAGATCGAAATGATCAGTCAGTCTGATTTATTCATGTTATGGATGAAGAAACTGAGGCCCCAGAGAGGCTAATTGAGCTGCCAATGTCATACAATAGGTCAGGGACAAATCAAAAACTAGAATCCTGGCTTTCTGATTCCTAGAAGCCAGTGTTCTCATTACTAAACAATTCAGTATGTGTGCTTATCACAGTTCCCTCCCTCCCTCCCCCACACAGAGTTTTCTATTTAAACTACGAGGATAAATTCTATTTAATTCTATTTATATGAACTTCCATTTCCACTAAATCACTGTGTAAAGAGTACTGGCATTAGAGTCAGGAGAGACTTGGGTTTGAATCCCAGCTGTGACATTTACCAGCTGTGTACTCTGGGTAAGTTTTTCACCTCTCTTGGTTTTTAATTTCCTCACCTATAAAGGGAAATAACTCTGTCTAGCTTATACCATCTAGATATCCCATAGGCACAAGGAAACTAGAAATGACTTTTTTAAAAATTCTCAAGATTTCATGAATCAGTAACTCCATTAAAAAGACAAAATATAACTGAAATGACAAATTAAGTCAAGTTAATTAAAATACAGCTGACTTCCCCAGTGTGGAAACCCACATCAGGGTTTCCAGTTTGGCTAATGAGCTTGCGGAAGTTCCCATCGCCAAAAATACTGCTTGCTTCCAGGAATTGCAGCCTGAGCCATGCTTTCTTGCAGCTGATCCTAAATTAAGAAGCATTAAATTAAATCCAGAAGTCCATTTCTCTTTAACTAAGAAAGAAACCAAAATTATGATGTCTTTCTAGGGTTCTTGCACAAAGCAGAAGATGTAATTTTTTTCCCCTTTGATATATTTAATAGCCCTCAACCTGTTCCTGAAGGGCTTCTGGAATTTGGCTATGGAAATTGTTGTATTTATTATAAGGACAGTGATTAGAAAATAGACCCTACAAACACATTCCTTGTCAAGATCTGAAGCTCTTCTATGGAAACACTATTCAGTTGAAGATGGATACTCTTTAGGAAATGCATTGATTTTTCCATCCCTCAAACATTTGCTAAACACCAGTTATGCATAAGGCTTACATACTACTAGCAACATGTTAACAGATGAGTAAATTCAGGATGCATACAAGATAAATGGACAGTGAAGGGGTTGGGGAGTAATAGCTGGGGAAATCAGGGAAGTCCTCTTGAAGGAGGAGGCAGCTGATCTCCCTTGTGAAGGGAATTAGAGGTTTTAAGAGATGGAGGTGAGAAGGGAGAATGTAATAGGAATGGAGGAGAAGCTATACAAAGGCAGGAAAGGAAAGAAGGAAGGAAACAGGACCCATTAAACTCCCACTATGTGATAGGCACCATGCTAAGTACTTTACAGATATTATCTCATTCAATCCTCACAACAATCCTGGAAGGTAGTGCTATTATTATCCTCATTTTGTAGTTGAGGGAACTGACTTAAGCAACTTGCCCAGGGTCACCCAGCTAGTAAGTGGCTAAGATTGAATTTGAACTCAGGTCTTCCTGAGTCTGAGGTCTAGTATTTTATTCATTGTACTACCTAATTCTATGGAAGGAGACCAAGATGGAGTATTGTATATGGGAAATAGCAAGTATGGTAGATTGGCTAGATCAGTGTTTTTAAGGTGTGTGTGGGGCGAGGGGGGAAGGAGGTCAGGGTGAGTCTAAGACCCTTTCAAGGAGTATGCCAGGGTATGCAAGACAAAAATTATTTTTCCTAATAATACTAAGACATTATTTGCCTATTGAAACACTCTTCCCTTTTCTAACTACCTATTTGTGTGAGGCTTGATTTTTTTTTTCACATACTTCAACTAAAACAATATAGCACAATAGATGGAATACAGAAGCAGATATGAGAATCCTGCAGTATTCTATTAAGTAAGATAGTAGAGAAATTTGCAAAAATATGTAAAATAATGCCACTCTTCTCATTAGTTTTTTGTCTTGGAAAATATAGGGTTTTTTTTTTCATAAAACATTACTAAACATTTAATGGATTGTTTTTAATGAATTAATCAATGTTTTAAATGATTAGTTTTAATTTTGAATATGGTTGATAAAGATAGAAACAAACCACCTAAACAAAAGTTCTTTCGGATCCTCAGTAATCTTTAAGAATGTAAAAGGGTGGGGCAGCTAGGTGGCGCAGTGAGTAGAGTGCCGGCCCTGAAGTCAGAAGGACCTGAGTTCAGATCAGGCCTCAGACACTTAACCCACACAAACAAAAACCTAGCCGTGTGACCTTGGGCAAGTTACTTAACCCCAATTGCCCTAAAAGGGGCGGCTAGGCGGCGCAGTGAGTAAGAGCGCCGGCCTCGGAGTTGGGATGACCCGAGATCGAATCCAGCCTCAGAAAATGAGCACCCACACACAAATAATGACTAACCGTGTAACCTTGAGCAAGTTACTTAACCCCAATTGCTTAAAAAAAAAAAAAAGAATGTAAAAGGGTCCCCAGACCAAAAAGTTTGAGAAGTAATTGGCTAACACATAGATTATACAACTGTGAATAAAGTGTCACAAGCCTGGACAGAAAGGCTGAAACCAGACTGTGAAGGGCTTTCAATGCCAAATAGAGGAGTCTACATTTTATTCTAAAGGCAACAGGGCACCACTGAAGCTTCTCAATCAGAGAAGTGACATAATTAAACCTTCACTTTAGGAACATCAGTTTGGTAGCAATGTGTAGCAAGTATTGGAGAGAGGAGAAACTGAGGCAAGGAAACTAATGAGAAGACCAGTACAACAGTGCAGGAAAGAAGGCCTAGACTGGATTAGAGTAGCTATAGTATGAGTAGAGAGAAGGGAACAGATGTGAAAAATGTTAAGGAAATGGAATCAATAACAACAACAAAAAGACAGCAATGGATAGGTATGGACAGCAATGGAAGGAGTGAATGCGAGTGAAGAGTCAAGGATGACCCCGAAGTTGTGAACCTGGGTGACTAAAGAATGGTGGTACCCTCCATGGAAACTGAGAAGTTAGGAGGAGGGGTAGGTTGGAAAGATATATCCAATTTATAGATGAGAAACCCAAGGCTCATAGTAGTGACTTGCCCAAGGTCATTGTTGTTTGGTTGTTTCAATCACATCCAACTAGTGATGACCCTGTTTTGAAGTTTTCTTGGCAAAGATACTGGAGTGGTTTGCCATTTCTTTCTTCTGTTCATTTTACATATGAGGAAACTGAGGCAAAGAGGGTGAAATGACTTGTCCAGGTTCACACAACTAGTAAGCATCTGAGGTCAATTTTGAATTCATGGAGAAAAGTCTTCCTGATTCCAAGCCCAGTGCCTTACCCACTGAGCCACCTAACTGCCCAATGTCACATAGCAAGTAAATTTCAGAACTGGAACTTGAACCCGTATCTTGTGACTTCATATCCAGTATGTTTTCCCTGACACCATACTACCAAAGAAATGCTGCTGCTGCTACTTGTCCTTTGTTCTTCAAGAGGACCATGACACCAAGGAGGCGATGCCATGCTGTGCAAGTGAATTAGATTTAAGTGAGGGAGGACTGTGCAAAGTCACCAGTCTCACTTTCTCCTCTGGAGCCATTTGGGCCAGATATAGATCAGAACAATTAGAGATGACCCAGAATACAGTGGGGGACTTTGGTCTTTTCAAGTGAAGGTCTGTCTTTAACAGGTCTCAGTCTGACTGAGGCAATGCCTACTCAGTGATTAAGGCTCAATAAGAATTGAGGCAAAAGGGGCGGCTAGGTGGCGCAGTGAGTAGAGCGTTGGCCCTGGAGTCAGAAGGACCTGAGTTCGGATCCAACCTCAGACACTTAATGCACACACAAACAAAAACCTAGCCGTGTGACCTTGGGCAAGTTACTTAATCCCAATTGCCCTCAAAAAAAAAAAAAAAGAATTGAGGCAAAGAATGGCCTCTTTACCTAGTCAAAAATTAAAAATAAATAAACAAATTAAAAAAAATAATCTGGGAAGGGAAGACCCTCAGGATTTCAGGCCAAAACAGAAATAATTGCTATTTATATTCATTCTGAGCCAATTAGTCCCCAAGCAATAACCAAGTAGGACTTGACCTGGGACCTATTGTTGGCCAATCAATGAAAGCCAGAGTGATTTGGGGTTAGGTTGACAGCAAGAAGAAACTAAGGTAGACTAAAGAATTTGGCCAACCCATCCCTATGATTATTAGCACCTGAATAAATAATTGGGAGTTAATTATGCTTGAAGTGATGGTGCTGATGATATTGTAGAGGAAAGCAGATCAGGGGCCGACTCACTGTCCTTCCCACACCAAGGACGCAGCTGCAGGCCCCCACTTTGGCTTTCATCACAGCTTAAACAAATATTTATGGAACATGTACTAAAATGAGCTTATTCTCTGCTTTCATGAATGTCATGTAACCTCTCAGAACAATACAACTATTCTTCTACAAGTCCTCTCTCTTGGCAAGTGAACAATGCTTATCACCTGGTGTGTGGGGAGAGAATACAGTCTAACCATTAAGAGTTATAAGGAAGAATGGCTGATAATGAGAGAAGGGCCAAGAAATGGGAAGAATGCGGCTCTAGGAGATGATGGAAATCATTGATGTGATATCTAGTGTTAAAGCAAATTGGTTTCCAATAGGACAAGATGGGAGATTTTCTCCTCATTTTTAGGATGATTTCTAGGTTCTTTCGTTGATCATGGCTTTCAGGTAGTCCAATAATTTTTAAATTATCTCTCCTGGATCTCTTTTCCAGGTCAGTGGTTTTTCCCATGAGATATTTCACATTGCCTTCTATTCTTTCAATTGCTTGGATCTGTTTAATAGCATCTTGATTTCCCATAAAGTCACTAGCTTCCATTTGCTCCAGTCTAACTCTGAAGGAATGAATCTCCTCAGTGAGCTTTTGAGATTCTTTTTCCATCTGGCAAATTTGGCTTTTTAAGGCATTCTTCTCCTCATTGCCCTTTTGGGCTTCCTTTGCCAGTCTATTTTTTAAGGTGTTATTTTCCTCAGTCAGGCTATTGACTCTCATTTCATACTTTTCCTGCATCCTTCTCATTTCTCTTCCCAATTTTTCTCCACTTCTCTTATTTGATTTTTAAAATCCTTCTTAAGGATTTTAAATCTATGACCTGTAACCTGCTCATATTTTCTTTTGGGGCTTTTGGAGCAGGATTTCTGACCTCACAGTCCTCCTCCTGTTCCCTGCTTTGATCCTCTTTGCCCCCAGAATAGGAGTCTAATGTTGCATTTTTCTGTTTATTTTGTTTCCTTTACCTAGGCATGTTGCCACTTAATTACTTGACTTTTGGACTTATTGCCACAGTAGGACTCTGCCACCAGACAGGGGAGCTTCTGTCCCAAACATTGGGGTCTTCTCAACTGCTGGAAGTATTAGTTGGATGCCCTCCCTGAAGCCCCCACACACTCTGGCAAGCTGGACACACACCCCAAGACTTCCACCCCAGACTGCAATCCAGATCCAGGGAGGTTAAAGCAAGAGCAATTACCCCCCAGACTGATCGCCAGATTCCCCTACAGTCTGCAGGCCAGGAGCTGGAGCTGCAACTGAAGCTGCAAAATGGTGTCTGTGCCGGGTCTCCTCAGCCACTTCTATTCCCCAGGGGAAGAAGCTGATGTGTTCCCAAATACTGTTCCCAAAGTCCATTAGGCACTAACCTCTCACTTTGTGTTGGAAATTCTGGAAAAGTTACAGCTGCTGGTGTTCTGGGGTCCCTCCAGCCGGCTCCTGGTCTGGCTGCTCTGGGGCTAAAACCTCTGACTCATGCGGTGCTGGGCTCAGCTCCCAGAGTGCTGCGCTGGTGGCTCCCTGCAGGGCTGCTGGGCTGTCCTCAGTGGGAGGTTAGCTTCTCTGTGTCATTCTGTGGGTGCTGGAGCTCCAGAGGTTGTTCAGAGTCCCCTTTTACGTAATTTTGAAGTGGTGTGGGCTGGAGCGCCGTGGAAGTGCTGTTTCTACTCGGCCATCTTGGCTCCGCCCCCAAGATGGGAGATTTTCCACTTATTAATCAACAAGTATTTATTACTCTAAAGCTGGGATGTTTAATCTCCTTTGTGTCACGGGTGCCTTTGGCACGTGGCAAGGTCCCTGGACCCCTTTGCAGAATGACATAGAAATATAAAAGAGACCAATTATATTGAAATACAGTAATTAAAATACTGAGTTCAGGCTATAGATCCAAATACAGAAGCCTAGACATGCTCTCTGCCCTCAGGGAGCTTAGAGCTGAGAAGATAGGACTAAAAAGCATGAAATAATTAGGGAAAAATGAGATGTTCAGGGGACGTGGTCCTGGCTAGAATGGGAGCAGTAGGAGTTTCAAGAAGGATGGGAGCAATGTGGGCAGGCCCAGGGAGGAGATTTGGGGGAGGGAGGCTACCTGCTAGGAGTGACTGATGTTTATACAAGTGGAGAATCAGCACTAGTACACAGGTGGGATGGAGCGTGGCATGTCTAGCATCAAATCTAAACTCTGCATTTAAATCCCTTTATAACCTCACTCCAACCTCCCTTGACAAGCTTATTGCATATTACTCTCTTTATGCAACTATGGTCCTGCCAAATTGGCCTTATTGTTATTACTCATATATGAAATATGATCCTCGTCTTCTTCCCTTTGCCCAGGCTGTGCCCCATGCCTGGAATGCCCTCTTGCCACACCTCCATCTCTTAAAAACTTGACTTTCCTTCCAGGTTTAATTCAAGTTTCACTTTCTACAAGAAATCTTTCTTGATCCCCCCAGTTACAAGTACCTTCTCCCCCAAATGATCTAGTATCTTCTATTTTTCTAAATATGGTCCCATGATGCCCTCCTTGTCAGATCCTTGAGGGCAAGAACTTTTTCAGCTTTGTCTTTTTATCCCTATGGGCAGCTAGATAGTGCATTGGCTAAAGTGCTGGACCCAAAGTCAGAAAGACTTTGTTAAAAGTCTTTAAAACTCAGAAAGACTGAGTTAAAATCTGGTCCAGACACTTACTAGTTATATGACCCTGGGTAAGTCACTTGACCCTGTTTGCCTCAGTTTCCTCAGCTGTAAAATGAACTGGAGAAGGAAATGGCATACCACTCCAGTATCTTTGCCAAGAAAGTCCCAAGTGGGGTTACAAAGAGTCACATATGGCTGAACAAAAAGAACTTTTTATTCCTAGCAACTGACATTTTGTCTGGCACAGAGTGGGTGCTTAATAAATGTCCATTGAATGATTTCTGAGAGATAGTAAGACTGGTCTTCTTATATTTTACTCAGATGTATGCTTCCCTCAGGACCTGGCTGAAGATTCATATCTTTTACAAAAATTTTCCTGATGGACTCCAACCTGTGATATTATTTTGAATTTCATCATTGATCATGTATGCAACATGCATGTAGATCTGGGAGGCCATCCAGTTCAACTCCCTCATTTTGTCTTTCAGTCATTTCAGTCGAGTCTGACTCTTCATGACTCCATGTGGGGTTTTCTTGGCAAAAATACTGGAGTGGCTTGCCATTTCCTTCTCCAACTCATTTTTACAGATGAGTAAACTGAGACAAACAGGGTTAAGTGACTTCCCAGGGTCACACAGCTAGTAAGTGTCTGAGGCTGAATTTGAACTCAGGAAGATGAGTCACTGAGTTGCTCTACAGAATTTTACACATCTGTATTCCCTTGAACATATCTATTTCTCTTATCTTTTCTAGGCCCCACAAGTCCCAAATTCCTGATAACCCACAGCCTAATCCCATAGGCATATTAAAAAAAAATGCACCTTAGGTATATTCCAGACTCAGTCTTAGAACATTGGATAATCCCTGATTAGGAATGCAGTAACAGTGACTCATAGGGGAACCCATCTACTCAGTCTTATAGTGAATGCTATTCAGTGAATGGGCAAGAGCCACTCTACTAGACTTAACTGAGAGGTGGAACCACCCAAGATTGTGGCTGGTGCAGCACACCTGTGGCTGCTAGATAATTTAAAGTTATGGTGTCAGAGAATTAATGGTGAAGCATCCTTCCCACCTCTCGGGAGAGAGGTGGTAGGCTGCAGGTACAGAATGAGGCATGTGTTTTCAGATATGGACAATACTTTGATTTGTTTTAGTTAACTGCATTTATTAAAGAGGGAGTTTTATTATAGGAAATGTCTTTGGGAACTAGCAAAGAAGAAACAAAAAAAAGCATTAAAACATTTTAAAAGGAAAAAAAATAGGTATAATTCTATGAGCAAGTGATACACACAGTGCCTTTCACAGCTCTATTTCTCAAGAGGCTAACACACACAAACTCTTGTTACCACAGGTAACAGGATCAAGGTGGGAACTATATTCTGATTTTTTCACATGTTTATGTTTTGCCTCTCTAACAGGACGACAAGACTGCCAAAATAGAATATATATTGAAGATTCTTTTTATTTTTCTTGGTTTTTTTTTTGTCTGTTTTCTTTCAGAGCAAATGGAAATGTATTTTGCTTGACCACATGTATATAACCTATGTCAAATAGTTTGCCATCTCAATGGTAAATTGTTTTTACATGTAATTGGGAAAAATAAAATATCAAATTAAATTTTTAAAAAGACTATTATAATTGAGGAACATATGTTTTTTTTTCCTTTTTTAATCTTGCATGGTAGTTCAGTGTTAAATAAATACTAGGTATGCAATAAATAACTGATTGAAGGAATAAATGTCCTTTGCATTGAATTTATTTTCATATGTTGCCAGACTCCACGTTGACAAAGGAATTTCCTGAATGTTTTGTGCCAACATTTAAAAATAAATTGTGAGTGGCCTGGATTCTGATACTTCCTCCAGGGAGAATGCCTCAGGTAGAGTCAGGAAGAGAGTATATTCCCAAAGAGCCAAATTCCATTGCTGAACTCCTAGTAGATCTCATTAACCAACTCTCAAAGGATTCCCTTTTGGTTCCCATGGCTGACTTTTTTCTTGTTTTCAGGAATTTGTGGTTTTAAAATAAATCAGGAACCTATTTATACATATAGGACCAAGGTAGGACCACCACAAAATGAAAGCATTTGGAAAGTCTATCATGTGTCAATCCAGATTATCCTAGGGTTTGATTTAATCCTGTAATTTGTTGGACTTGATTCTGTCTTTTGGGGGTGGCCACATACCTTTCAGACAATCTAACAAGAGAAGCAGAACCTTGACTAGGTTCAGGTGACCAGGGTTCTGCCCCCAAGTACTGGCATCCAGTAGGCATGCTTCCTCTTTTGGGGGGTTCCCTTGTCCTCTGCTTCAGAGCAGGATTCTGTATCCCACTCCTCTCCCCACCTTATCCTATCTCCAAGTCACTTCTCTCCTGGGGCTCACTTTCCCCACCTGCCCCTTCTGCCTCCTCCTAGGGGTAAGAAGATCAGAAATATGTCATCCTGATGCAGGCGTGTGGGCTGTACTTCTTAGGGGTTTCACCCTCTGTAATGGTGCAACTGTACCCAAATGGAGCAGACCGCTTTGGGGATCTATCTGCACCTGCCACAGTGGATGCCAGGTGGTAAAATGGATAAGGCACCAGACAGGTTCAGAAAGACCTGAATTCAAATTGTGCCTTAGATACTTACTAGAGTCACTTAACCTCTGTCAGCCTGTTTCCTCATGTATAAAAGGGAAGTAACAATAACATCTGCTCCATAAGGTTTTTGTGAGAATCAAATGAGAGAATATATTTAAAGTGCTTTGTAAACCCCCAAATACTATATAAGCGTTAACTATTATGCCCTGGATATTCTCCTGCTCATAGAAAGTCTGGCATCTCCTCTGCCACAAGACAATGTCTTAAAGTTACTTCCTCCATAGGACTGACCCCCACATCCAGCTCAAATGAATTTTCCCCAGGGATCATAATTCCTAGTTATGGCCCTGAAAAGAAACCTCCTTCTACCCTCCTCTTAGGATCTATTCCTGCCTTTGACAAAACAGTCCATGGCTACCACAACTGTCATGATCATAAGTTCATTTTAGAGCTGGAAGAGTCTTTAGAAGTCATCTGGTTAACCTTTTCCCCTTTATTACAGTTTAGAGACACCTAGGTAGAGATAGTCTGGGGTAGCGGTCCTAAGATCCCTGCACCTTTATGACCACTAGCTCTTTTTCCTGTCTAACCCCCACAGCCAACTAGCAACTGAGGAGCACCAATGGAGGCAGGCAGGCCAGCTTGCTTAGAGCAATAAGGTGTTCTGAGGGAGATATAGGGGGTATCATGTGCCATTACTACCATCTTGACTAATACCTTCCTTAAGAATCAGGTGGAGACAAGCCAGAATCTTATATCCAAGAACCCCAAGAATAGCATTCCTTTCCCACCACCTTGGGGACCACTGACCCTTCTTCCAGTCTCACACCCACAGTCATCATGGAGAGAAGCATCATTTGTGAAGGGACCCAATATTCCTTCCACAACAACACAATGCCAGCTGCTCAATGACCACACACCCAAGAGCCCTGGGAATAGCACTCCTACTCAGTCCACAGAGCACTACCTTTGCTTCCAACCTAACCCTTGAAGCTATCATCCTGGGGAACAAACTTTATGGAGATGTGCTACTGAAGAACCAAAAAAAGCAAGTTCTTGCCACCAAAATCCATGGCACTGAAAAGCAGTTTTGTAAGCCTTAAAGAACCACATAAACAATGACTGTGCTGCTGCTGGTGGTTTTTTAAAAACATAAACAGCACTAAAGAAGATGCATTACCACCTATGTTAGTACTGAACTCTAATCACAACTAGCTCTTTTTATCTGACTTACAGCTGAAACCTCCTTAAGTGAGCTCCTTAAAGGAAGAAACTTTCACTTTTTTATTTGCATTCCCAGTATTTACCATAGTGCTTTGCAAATAGTAATTAACAAATCCTTTATTCATTCATTTTAAAGTTAGAGGAACCAAGTTCTGGAGAAGTTTTGTGACTTGTCGAAGGTGACACAAATCCAAAGCTAGTTTGGTTCCTGTACCCATACCACCCTTTGGCAGTTTGGTGAAGTCTACGGACCCCTTAACAGAATGATATTCTTAATTGAAGGAAATGCTAAATTTCAATTAGAGGTTAGTGAAAATAAAGGCATATTTTTTTTTCTGATTTAAGTCCATAGATCACCTGAAAACTATCCTTGAAACACTCTGGATACAAGGCCAAGAACACCTTCATTAGACTATCCTCTCTCTGCTGTTTTGTCTCCAGAGTTTACTCCAAGCTTTCTAGACTTTCTCTACCATGTTAGAGAAACCTCATGACCCTGGAAACTCGTTCAGTTCCTGAACTTCACACACTGGAAGTACCTTCTGCTCTCTGTAGCCTCTTCCTCTGGATGTTGGCTCCTCCTGGAAACTCTGTTTTAAAGAAGATGCTCAGGCCAGCCATGTCTTCATTCCTCTTGAGGTTGCTCTCCTAATTCTAAACTCTCTACTGTGCTAGCCCTGCACAGATGACCTTCACTCTCCACCTACCTCCTGACCTCCCCCGTTTCAGGTTCCTTTTATGCGTTGTGATCCCATTAAATCAAATGAGATAATCCATAAAAAGTGCTAAATGCAGAACCTAGCACATAATTGGCACTATATAAATACCCATTGCTTTTAACTTCCCTTAGGATTAGAATGTAAATTTCTTGAGGGCAGTTACTATCTTTTTTTTTCTGCTTGTATTTGCATTCCCAGAGCTTAGAACAGTGCCTACTAAACTTAGTAAATGCTTAATAAATGCTCGGCAATATATTGTGCTAATGAAATTGCAGGTCTTTTGAGGTTCTGAAAGTTTCTTTTTAATTTTTATTGATATCTCTTGCTTTTTATATCACCTTTACTTTCAAATATATCTCTCTCTGTTCCCTTACCCAGAGAGCCACATTTTATAACAAAGAATTAAAAAAAGAGGGAAAATTAACCAACTTATCACTGAGTCTGACAGCATATGCAACGTGCCATACCCACAGTCCTCTGGCTCTGCAAAGGGTCAGAGGAACATTTTAATCTTCTTTTCTTTGGGGCCAAGTTTGGTTATGATAATTACACAGTATTCAGGGAATTGCTCTGGTGTGTGTGTGTGTGTGTGTGTGTGTGTGTGTGTGTGTGTGTGTGTATGCTATACTAAGCATTTGCTTACCCCGGCCCTTATGCCTGGAATACTCTCCTATGCCCTCTCCTGATGAAATCCATCCCCTTCTTAAGAAGTCCATTTTAAACATCACTGAAGCCTTCCCTGACTCCCTAGTCAGGAATGACCTTTCCCCCGACCTCACATAGCACTTTCTTTGTAGCCCTCTGATGTTTTGGAGTATTACTTTGTGTATTGTGTGTATTCATTACACACAATACACGATTGTGTATATCATCTCTCCTTTTAGAATTGTAAACTTCATGAGGGTAGGAACTTTTATCATTTCTAAATTTTGAACCTCCCCAGTGACTACCACTGACTGCTTCACATGAATTAAGTTCTCAAATATTTGTTGAATTGAATCTCAATAATAAATGAAACAACAGAATCTTACCATTTCCTCCATTCCATCTTCACAGAAACATGGCATTATGCAACTTGCTCAGCACTCTTAAACCTGGGCTAGGAAAGATCCCATCTCAGAGCCCAACTGAAAGAAAAAGAAATCTGACATCTCAGAAACTATTTCAGTTAGGTAAGAGGTGGGCAGTGGGGGCTTATAAGTATTGAGAATGGCTGCTTATCCATAACATGGGCTTCTACCTTTTCTAGGAAGTGCTGATATAAGGAAAATAAAACAGATCATCTTTGGATGAAAACCACAGTCTCAGATCTGTGAAAAGTACACGACTATTTCTAGAATTTATTAACATTGAAGTCAGTTATTTTTAAATCCTTACATATATATGTATATATGTGTAAATATATGTATACACACATACATGCATACATATATACATACATATATATACATGCATTGGAGAGCCCTTCCCCATAGATTTAGGAAGCCTGACTCTTCCCTCTAACCAGAGGTCCATCCTCTGAGAGTTTGCAGAAGGAAAAGGACCTTTTCTCTCCTTCTATGGACCTCGAACAGTCTTGGAGGAAGAAAGACACCAGTTCCCAAGTCAATAGTCAGGGCCTGTGGTCACCTCTGTGGAAATTCAGGGGGCAGAACAAGCATCTTCTGTTTCTTTGGGGGAATTGCTGAGTTTGGTGCTGTTGGCTTTCTCAAAGCCCTCTTGTTTCAATGTAGCTGGAGTGGTTGCCATGTACCCATCATGCCGCTGAGACCTGGAATCAGCTCACGGCTTCTGAGGCTAACTATGGAACTCCTCTCCACAGTTTCAGGGGCACTGAGGAGAGGAGAAAAGCAGGAGACAACTTGGTGTCCCTCTCATTCTGCTTTGAGAATCAGAGCTCTTATGATGTCCCCAAGCTCTCCAGTTGTAGGAACTACAACTAATTAATGAAGCTAAAAGGTCAACTACAGCAAGTTATGCAACCCAGGTTCCCCATTTTAGCTGAATTCTTTTCTTCAGACTGCAGTTTTCATAGTTGGATGATTAAAAAAAAAGATATGCTGAACTAACTGCCACCTAAGACCTTTCCTTCCAGTTCTAAATCCTCTTATGCAATGATTTATGCGCACTCTTGGTCTTTCTAGGATATCAGGATCACAGTCATTACAGAAAAATAAGATTTATGGAGAAAGATAAGGTCTCTCCCCCCATTACTTCCTTTCCCTTTTCTGTTTGATCTCTGCTTTAAAAAAAACAGATGGGATCAGACAAAGGCAAAGATATTTGTGAGAGAGAAATAGAACATGGGAATCGGAGTCATATGTTATATGTTTCTTCATTATTTTTATTCACTTAAAGAGAATCCAAAGGAACACAGGAGGCCCTAAGGGCATGAAAATTAAATGTGGCAGCTGAAATGGGCATTTGCAGCAACACAACCCAAGTAAGCTATCATCCCTGGATGCGTAACATTGAAAAGGAACTGAAGTCGCTCGGACTAAACTGCAAAGAAAACATGGGAGGGGGGAAAGGGGGGAGGGTGTTTCTGGGTAAAAGAAAACAAACAATTTCTTTTTTCCTTTTAGCCAAGTTTGCATTTTAGCTCTCCAACCAAACAGAAGAGAAGAGGGGCTTGTTTGTTTAAAAAAAACATTCAATGTCAATGAATGGTTTCTCCATCTTCAAGAATCTATGTTCCTTCTTTCTGTCTATTTGTGTCTCTATCTCACTTCCTCCCCTTTCTCTATCTTGTCTCTCTGTCTGCCTCTATCTCTCCATGTCTGTCTCTTTTCTCTGTCTTTGTTGTGTCTGTCTCTCATCTTTCCGTCTCTGTCTCTGTCTGTGTGTCTCTCTGTCTCTGTCTCTGTCTCTCTCACTTTCTTCCACCTTCTTTGCCTCTGAGTCTGTCTCTGTCTCAGGCTGTGTGAAATTTTATTTGTGACTTTGTACAAGAGCGGCAGAAATCTTGTTTATAACTCTGTAAAGTATAATGAAAAGAATTATGGAGTTGGGGCTCTGGTGCAAATTGGTCTGAGCTGTTTATTGCAGCAAGAATTCCTTCCTTCCCTCTCCCTCCAGGTGGTCATGCTACACAAAAAGGAATATTGTGAGAGCAAAGGGTGTTTTTTTTAAATCCACACATCCCATAATCGCCTTTCTTGGATCCCAGTTGAATCCAGTCTTGGGGGGGGGGGGCCAAGAAGGGGAGGGGGGAGGAATTCTAGACCTGGAGGTGCTCCAGACTTAGGCAGGACACAGTAAACTGGTGATAAGGAAAAGAGGGTGCCAATGACAGATAAAACATACTTTAGGAAAGGGTTAGAGTAGTTCTGAGTCATTCTTGGTAGAAAGAGATGGCCCAAGTCTACTGGAACTCCTTTGGGCTACAGTAAACCCTAGTGCCCACCTTGATCTGGGCTGAAACTGAATCAAGTTGTATGGGTGAGGAGCAGAGTGTGTTGAGTGAATAGTTCTTTTTTTTACTACATTAAATTCCATGTTGTTTTATGATCTTGGATTTGCATGAAGTCTATAATATTCAGCAAAACTCCTTTACTCTTTTTTTTTTAAAACCACGGTGTCTCTGCCCGATGGGTTCCTGCCTTTCTGCCAGCCCAGACCTGCTATTTCCTGCTGTTATTCTTGTGCCAAGTCTTAATTGTTTGCTGCCCTCTCTGTTCCAGCAGCTTGATATTTTTAACCATTCCTGCCTGGGTTTTATGTCTGTATCTCCTTTATCCTGAGAACCCCAGAAAGTCACTCCAATTTCTAGGCCCATATCTTTTCTAAACCATAGCTCACAAACCCCAAACAATGTTTTCACTTTGACTAATCACTCAGAGGATGAACTTAGTTCAAAGAGATGGGATTTAGTGAAATAATAGCATAGTAATAAAAGAATAATAGTAAGAATAGAATTATGATATATACCAGAAACTCACTCTCATATATAAATACATATAACCTTGGTTATATGTGGGGTATACATACATGAGGAACTAGTATGACTACATATGATACACATGTGAGGTTACACATGGATAATTCATACCTGGTAGTGGTGCATAGGGGTGATATCTATCTTCTGGTGGTGCACAGGGGTGATATCTTCTGGTGGTGCATAGGGATGATATCTTCTGGTGATTTCATAATACTTTACTTTCTTCTATTTTCTTCTGAGCATCACTCTCCATAGTTTCTTTATAGGCATAACTTCTCTGATGTAGCTAATTCTGCAGCAAGCAAACTATCTTCAGGACTACCAATACTCCTACCTACCATCTCCTAGGAATGCTGTGGTTAGCAAGCCTCTCCCCAGCAGAAAGAGCTCCTTTACTTCCCTCCAAAAAGCAGCTCACCTTAAGGTCTTTCAGCCTTCAGCTAAATTTTTGTCTTCAGAGTTGCTTGCCTCCTATTCCCTGTTGGTGAGACACTGTGCTTAGTAAGCTTCTCTCAGGGAAGAAAGAGAGACATCCCTTTCAGTCATGTGGCTAGGAGCCATTTTCAAACAACCAAACCACACCAAAAAGTAACAGATATCCAAGCTGAAATTATGTCTACTATTCTAATTTCTCTCCCTTCTCTTTTTTCTCTCAGGTCAATTCTCATTTAAATTATAATTCAAAACTCATTTTAGTTCTCATTTCTTATTCTATTCCCTTCACTGGAGGTATTCCCCAGGTATTATAAAGGTTCTACTTCCTCAAATGGAGAAGGAACTGTGGGAAACAATACCCAAGAAACTACTTTCCACCTTCCTTCCCTAATGCTTCTCTGTTCTATGCAAATCAAAAGAACTGGGCCAAATAAAAGAGAAATCCTATCTCTACTCAGTCAGTACTCTTGGTCCCTCATGACAACAACTCACAAATCTAGACACTATCCATTCTTGCTGACATTTTCCTCCTACCAGTCTTTCTCCCTATTAAAACTTATGTTCTCATATCTCTAGGCTCTGATATTTTATTAGGAAGGAACAAACTAATTCAAAGCTAGGCTTTTTTTTTTTTAGCTTGTTATCATGTTCTATGGTTCCTTTCCTGATTATATATGCAGCTTAGTAACTGACTTACATAATGCCTCAAATGTTTGACTACTGTTGAGAATTTCATGGAAGGACACCAACAGGTAAACAAATTTTTTTTAGGAAAGTCCCCTCAAATCATATGACATAGGTGGCTATCTCCTCCTATAAATAAAGCTAATTCTGCCCACTTTTATTTACTTGCACTTTTGCCAAAATCCTAAATCATTAAAGAGATTCCCTTTACTTCTGTGAAATTTCTGAAAGCTGTATATACACTGCCTTATTTTTAAATTAACCCAAAAATGAGAACTATATTCCCTCTCATTCTAGTAAAAAGTAAAGGCAGCAGGTCAGAATTTATGTTTGTTTGGAGTGATATCTTTCATGGAACTGATAGCTTAGGAACATTCAGGATCATTCAGTAAAAGCCCTGAAAATGAACTTTATGCATTGAAATAATATTTAGTAAGGTTCCACTTTCTGTAATGCACAGTGATATGGAATGATGAGAGCTATAGAGATATATACTACATACTCATTGCTTTTAAGGAGTTTACAATCCTGTGGGAAATACAAGGGGTCAGTTGGTCCAATCCTTGTCTTCAGAGCATGTGCTTTCCTCCTTTCTCATAACTAATTCCAAGTATTCAGTACTATAATTGTGACCACTAATTTTGTTACATCTAAATTCAAGTTCTCAAGACCTAATATGACTGGACAGCCACAAGGCTGACCCATTCATTTAGGGCATCTTAATAACTGGTGTGGAATGATCACATAATTACTGTGGCCACAGAACACATGATCAATGATGAAGATCTCTGAAATGAGCAGATCGTCTGTACCACTCTCTGACTTACTGCTAAGGAGAGACAGGACCTATGTCAGAGAACTGTCTTGATTTAGGAGAGGGAAGCAATGGGTTATGATGAAAAGCACACTGGCCTGGAAATTAGGACAGCTGAGTTCCAGCTCCCAATGTGTTGCTAACTAGTGGCATAACATGGGACAGGTCACTTAGCCTGTCTGATTCTCCATTTTCTCACCTCTAAAATGGGAGCAGGCAGCTAGTATGTAGCTGGGCACTTAGCCTAGAGTCAGGCAGACCTGAGTTCAAATATGGCTTCAGACACACACTAGCTGTGTGACCCTGGGGAAGTCACTTAACCTCTGCTTCCTTAATTTTCTGGAGAAGGAAATGGTGAACCAGTCTAGTATCTTTGCCAAGAAAACCCCATGGACAATATGTTTCATGGGGTCACTGAGTCAGACTCAGCTGAATGACTAAACAACAACAACAACAACAAAAATAGGAGTGATAATAATGAGAAGCAAGGTGGTGTAGTGGACAGAAAGCCAGCCCCAAAGTGAGGAAGACCCAGGTCCAAATACTGTAGCTGATGCATACTGGTTGTGTGACCTTGGGGGAGTCATTTAACCAGCAACCAGACTGCAAAATTGTTGCCAGTCTTTGAACTGTTTCATGAGGAGGAGTTTCCTCCATAGATGTTCCCAATACCATGACGAGGCCAATGAAATCTTGCCTGTACAAAGATACCATCACCTTTGCTTCTACCTACCAGAGAGGCAATGAGACACAACAGAGGGTCAGCCTTCAGTCAAAAGGACTTAGAGTCAAGCCCTGCCCTTAACACATATTATTTGTATGGACAAATCACTTAGCCTTTGAGTCCCCCCAGCCAGTGACCTAAGATTCTAAGACTAAGTGGCTATGGATTTCTCAGTCTGTAGCATGGAAGTTACTGGGATAGCTGCAGTGATGGAATCATAGGGATAGACAAATGAGATAATAGCAACAGCAAAGCCCATTTATTTCATAGAACCATAGGAAAGTGTTTTGTGAGCCTTCAAGTGCTATGTAAATGTGAGTTGTTATTATGATTATTTTGAGAGAGAGCCTGGCAGAGTGGGGAGGGAGATGCCTTTGGAGCCAGGAAAATGGCTTCATGTCCTCCCTCTAACATAAACTGCTTCTACCATCCTGGGCAAGATGCTTGACCTCTCAATGGTCTAAGCCAAAGGTGTCAAACTTTCAGTGTGGCAGGGGGTGCAACACTCCAGAGCCCAACTAGGTGAGAATATAATTGGGAAATATTGTTAATGATAAATAAAAATACAATAAAACATAGATAATGTTAATATGTGGTTTTATAAGTCAATATGCCTCCATTGTTGTTCATTTGCATCTGATTCTTTGTAACCCCATTTTGGGGTTTTCTTGGCAGAGATACTGAAGTGGTTTCCCATTTCCTTCTCCAGCTCACTTGACAGATGAGGAAACTGAGGCAAACAGAATTAAGTGACTTGTCCAGGTCACTCGGTTACTGTCTGAAACCAGATTTGAACTCACAAAGATAAGTCTTCCTGACTCTAGGCTCAGCACTCTATCCAATGCACCACTTAGTTGCTGCTGTAGAAATCCTTATGCTCGGCTTAGTTTCCCCCATTTCTATTTGGGTTTGACACCACTGCTTTAGACAATTCTAAGACTATAAGTTGCAGAAATCATTAGTAAAGGAAGTTTCCCCATCAGGAATTATCTATATCAATGAAATCCCAATCCTCAGTCCTTATCTCTTATTTTGAGTATAGTCCTACACTTTTATGATTCTTTTGTAAGGAGATGGGAACTAGCCAATGAAGGCTTAGTCTTTTGAACATGCCCAGGGTGCTCTGTTTGCTGCTAACCCGTGGTGGAGAGGGAGGTCTTGGTGAGCTTGTTTTCAGAGGGAAAGCTCTTCCCTCTACTTCAAAGTATTCATAGGTCCTCTATGACTATTTCTTGTTACTTTACTGTATAAAAATGAAAAAAAAATATTTTTTAGCCATGGAAATGTGTGTGCATATAATAGTCTCTGGTAGAGAAATTTGAACTTATTCATTCCTGGTGGTTATGAGGTATAGATAATTTGCTCCAGGGAGCTGGGAGCAGAAGCAGGAATCTTTCCCACACTAGGTCAACGAATGAGTGCATTACAAGCCCCTGTCTGTGTCTTCTTTCCTTTGGATCAAGGCCTTGTAAAATACCAAAAGACTGGGAACCATCAGATGTCTGGAGAGAGAAGTCCATAACAGATTACTCTAGCCACAGTGGTCATACCTAGAAAGGAGCCAGCCAGCCTTGAAGAGGAGCAGGAACAATTCAGCCCTGCACAGAATCTGTTATTTGAGATGCAGGCAAGGGAGTGTCAGTTATGCCACAAACAGAAATTAACTCAGTGGGGTCAATATTTAGAATTCCTCATTTGAAGTTAAGTCCACCATGCTCAAGGACTTCATGTATATTTAAAGGGGAAAGATTCCTCTGCCCTCCAAACTCCCCCCCACCCCAGTTTTGGGTGTAGTTAGACTTTAGTTCCTGCTATGGTTGGCAGTTAGGTGGTGCAGTGGATAGAATTCTAGATTCTTGAAGACCTGAGTTCAAATCCAGTCTTAGGCACTTACTAGCTATGTAATTTTGGGCAAATCAGTTAACTTCTGCTTACCTCAGTTTCCTCAACTGTAAAATGAAAATAATAGCACCTAGTTCCCATGAGGATCAAATAAGATAATAATTGTAAAACACCAGATACATAGTATTATATAAATGTTAGTCATTATTTTCTCAGTAAATATCCCTTTAAAAAAGCTAATTGGTATTAATTCTTATCTAGGAACTTTCAGCAAGCAAATTATATTGGGGCAATAATCATGGGTGATGTTATGGAGAGGAAAGAGGACCCATGTGATCTGAATTTGAGCCCATAGCATTAGAAGAACCTCACTACCCCTCAGGGACACCCCTAAATTCTGGGGCCATAGTCTTGCTGGGCACCTGACCCCTCCCCCAAACTGGTGTGGGTGGATGGGGTAGTTCTTGAGTACTACACTTTGGAGATGGTACGTCAAGGGCTGTGGGAGAAATTGGGGCATCGGAAACCCTGCTGTTCAAGTGTTCTGTGGGGGATGAAAACTCAGAGATAAATCTTTCCCTTCTACTATCAACTTAGATTGGGATTAGGAGAAGATCTCATCACTTATAATTGAAAGCAACTTTGTCACTTAGAATTAGATCCCTCCTGATGGAAATCTTATTAAACTTTCTAGGACTGATCTAGAAAAGGACCTGTCTCTGTGGGATCCAGGGATCTAAGCACATGGAAGTAATGCTTTTTAAAATTCTTTATCCCTTTTGTTCTTTCTCTACAGTAAGTATAAATCACTCATTCCTTTTATTCTTGACAATGTCAGTAGTATGAGAGGAAGCATCATTGTTATGGTCAGTGCCCAGTAAAGAAATACCTCTTAGGGCCCTCTGAGGGAAGAGAAATGAATTTGGTATGAAAGAAGCCACAAAAGAAAAAAAAAGCAAAACCTCTGCTCTAGAGAGAGAAACAATCTGATCACTGACATACAGAACTCATAATACCAACACAGACAAGGAAGAACATAGAAATCAAACGAAATACATTTTGCAGATACAGGCTGCCCCAACTACCCTGGTTCAGCATGGAGGGACTTAAGAGATCCTCTAATCCAGACTCCTCATTTCACTTCTAAGGAAACTGAGGCCCTGAAAAGTGAAATGAATTGCCCAAGGTCACACAGGTGGCCCAAAGCAGCGTTGGGATTTGAATCTAGAACTTGTTTTTTTCCTATTACACCATGCTGGCGTAAGATTAGCCTAGAACCATATTAGTCAGTAGGAATGGGGACATCAAATCCCTCCCCCTAGCTTGTGGACTAGAAGAGAGAAGGGAAGGGGAAGAGAGGGGCTGGCCCACAACACCCTAGTGGTCCAAAGGAGGCAGTGGCATGTCTAAAAATAGAAGGCAAAGCTTTGCCTCCAAGGCGCCTGCTCTAACCACTAGACCACACCACATCCCCTTGACTGAGGGTTGCCCTTTTACCCAAGACTGTAATTCATTTCCATGACTACCAGGAAGACTGAAACAAACACATTCCTTTTAATAATGGCTACATTTATTTTGACGATAGAAAATCAATACCTCTGGTTTGCAGAGAAGTATATGCTTGGTCCAAAAGCACTATGTGTATGCCCAACAAAGCTTGGCAGGGTAAGGGCATGCGATTAAATTTTGATTTACACTCTAGACCAAGAGTTAGGAAACTTGAACTCGACCACCAATTATCTATGTGATTTTGGATCTTAGCACAAGACCACTGAGCCTTAGTTTCCTCATCTGTAAAATAAGGGAATTGAACAAAATAGTCTCGAAATTTCCTCCTAGCACTTCTGTTCATGAGTTTTTTCTTATGCCTGCACCAACAGAAGAAACTACCCATTATGCAGCTGTCCAAAGCTGAGTGTCATATGAGTGGGAGGTATTACTTCCTACCTATGTGCCTGAGAAAACAAATGACTAATCTCTCAGTGTCTGACTTTGTGCTCAGATGACCTCAAAAGAAATACAGCATCTTACTCTAGCTTTGAAAACAGGCTTAAGTGTGACCAGGGCAAATCATCTCACCTTTCTAAGCTTTAGTTTCACTTGCTGACTGTAAAGTGGTGATGATGCTATTTACATTATAATAGGACTGTTGAAAGTGAAATACTATATAGATTTGACTTGTTAACATAATGGAGAGTTGAATTCAATTGGTATTTTAAAAGAAGCAGTGAATAAATTCCTAAAATAATCTGGGAAAGTTTGGATGGGTTACTACAATTTTGTTTGTTTGTGGGAGGAAAGAAAAACTTTGGTTTTTTTCCTCATACATTCTTGGAAAACATCGTTGCCATAGCTGGGTTACCATAAATAGGTTCATTTCTGACCGTTTTTCCTTCATATACTTTCTCAAGACATTTCTCATGAATAAAATCTCTGCCAACTGGCCATTTTGACTGACTGACACCACCCCCACCCTCACGACCACCTTGCACCCCCCAGATGAGGTGGTTGGAAGTGTCTTGGTGCTGAAACCAAGGAAGGGGAAGCCAGGAAGGTGAAGAGGCAAAGGGCAAATCAAATCCAGAAACTAACTGATTTTTTTTTTTAATTGTGACTTATTGGTCTTCTGTCTTGTTTATATTCCTGAAAACTTTTGGCCCCTAGGTTACGAATTATTTCTCACCCTCTGTTGTGTATTATAATTCTTAACCAAATAGCTTAATAGCCAGTCCTAGAGGGACATAGTGGAAAGAGAATAGGAATAGAGGTCAAAAGACTTGGATTTAGATGGGTTCCAACAAAGTTTTTCTTCCTTCCCACAAACAAAGAAAATTGTAGTAACCCATCCAAATTTTCCCAGATTATTTTATGGATTTAGGAAATTTAAAGCAGTATGGAAACGTGAATTATTATAATTTATCAACTTATTGTATACTAAAGAAAAAGCAATTTTATGAGCATTCATGGACTGATTCCTAAGACACCTGAAAGGGTGGAAGATACAGAATGAATGGAAAAAAATTATAGATATTACTCATGGCTTCCAATAAATATTGACTCATATACCTGCCTTTTCATTTCTGTGAAATCATTATGAGAATAAGCTAAACATATACCAAAGGCATTCTTGATGAAAATATTAGAAAAGTATGGAAAAATATGTTCTTTTGCAAATTATATTCCATATCAGACTGCCTCTTCACGGTCTCTGAAAAGTTGACTGAAAAGTGCAGAGAACTCAAGATCACACTACATTTATCATTTATTGTTTATAAATAAGCATCTAACTCTCTACCAAATGTGCATATCAATATAAAAATTTTTGATATATCCAATCATAGAGATAACTTTGAATGATTTCATCTGATTTTTAATAAACAAGGAAAGCATGAAACAAGGGAGATCTAAGATCACTGAAGGAGTGATCTAGGCTCACTGGACAATGTCCAGTACATAATCTAAAGACAGAGTGATTCTCTACAAAGGGGAAGGTCTACTACATGCTCCTGGCTGTGAATTACATGGTGCTGATTCTGCTAAACTCTAGAATATTGCTTGCAAGGCTTCTTAAAAGAGATCCATAGTTACTTAAAATAATTGGACCCAATATGTTCCAATTTTCAATCTCTTAAGTTTCAATTCACATGGGAAAACCAAGTGGACCATGAATTCCAGCTGACTATGTAGTAGTATATACAGCTGAATGGACAGTCCAAAGAACCGGTCTATCATTATCTATCAATTGTCATCTATTCTATGACATAGATATATCTATGTAGATGTAAATATATGATATAGATATCTAGATAGATTAGGTAGATAGATAGATAGATAGATAGATAGATAGATAGATAGATAGATAGATGGATAGATAGTCAAACAGATTTCTTGGGGAGACGCTATACACGTAAAGGTTGAAACTACCTATGAAGGAGTTACAGGAGGACATGGGCATTGTTGTGAAGGATAAAGAGCCTACATGGATTTCAGTCTCACCATTGGAGGTAAAATCTATGTTGATCACAGTATCGTCTGATTCTTCAATGTGTCAATTAATGCTAATAAACTGTTCAGCTAGCATATGCTCATAGCAAGGAGAATGACCTTTTCGTTCCTCTAGTCTTCAGCAGTGAGAGCACTGAAGGAACAGAGCAAGAGGTACTTCCAAGATAGAAATGGAGAATATTCTATTCCACTGTTCTTCATTATTTCTTTCTTGGGGGCCACACCATACAATCAAAGTGTGTGCATGTCTTGGTTGTTAGTCTGAGCTATGAACATAACTCTAAGGGAATTTAGAGCTCATCTAATCCATCCCCATTTTACAGAGAAGGAAATCGAGGCCCAGATAGGTTTAGTGTCTTGCCCAAGGCCACACAACTATTAAGTAGCAAAATGGGGCCTCAAATTTATTCTTCTAATTTCAAGCCCATTATTTTTTCAATTGTAAAATCTAGTCTCATTCTTACTTATGTCAGTCCTAACTACATACCACAGAAATCGCAGAACCTCTGAGGAAGAGAGGAAGGTATCTCAACCATCCCTTTGGTCTAATCCATGCTTGAAAATCAGTTTCCTTTATCACATACCACCCAAATGGTCATCTCATCTTTGCTTGAAGAGCTCTAATGAGGAGCAATCCAAGACCACCTCAGGCAGCTCACTCTACTTTCAGATGACTCTAATTGTTAGTAAACTACTCCTTACAACAAACTTAATTAAACCTACAGCTCTATAGGTTGCTCTTATAGTAACTCTCTGGGACAAAGAATAACAAATTTGATCCCTCTCCTGCATTGCAACATTTCACCAACTTCATACAACTCCATTACCTTCCATTTTCTTTTGAAAAATAGAATGACACTTTCCCCTTTCCAGTCCTACGACACTCCCTCCATTCTCTAGTCTATAGCTGGCAAGCAATCACACCTGCCACTTCTTTTTAGTACCTGGAGTTGCCATTTGTCTGAGTTGAATTCATGAAAAGCAACTAGGTGCTCTTCTTCTATTTTCTTACTTATTGTAGATTTCAATTATTAGTCATTTTTATTCTATTCTTTCTAGTCCAAACATTGTTCTTCTTGACAGGAAGCAAAAGTCAAATCCACGTCCTCCAGACATCAAGCCCCACACTTTCTCCATTATTCTGTGCTGAGATGGTAGACAATTGGCCGCCATCTTCTCCAATGACCTTTCATGTGTTTAAAGATAGTTATTAAAGTTTCTTTTCTTCCCTTACTGACTCTGGAGTTTATCTTATTTTCTTCCCTTTTAGATTTGCTCACTATTATTGTCCTCTTTGTTCTGTAAAGAGAGGACTGATATAAGTACCTTGTCCCACCTTTGTCATTACCACACCACAGCTGTAAAACCTTTAGCACAAAGAGAACGAGACCACTTGATACCCAGTCTTTCTCATAGATGCCATTGTCTACCCGTATCCATGGAAATTTGTTTGCAGAATTTTAAACACAGCAGGCACACCTGTTAACCCCCTACCTTTTAGTAATCTCTCTGAAAGCCAACTGAATATTCTTAGGCAAACAAATCTTTTAGTAACTAACAAGCGTGAGACTCTCGTGCTTATCTTGTCTAAACAGTGAACATAAATGACTTGTCTAATTTTGTGATTGCTGAAGACTCCTTTCACAGGTGTTTCTGTGCACAGAAAAGCATTAGCAGGCACTTACATACCACAAACAATGCTGAGAATGTTGGAAAGGTGATTCTGGCCCAGGAGTCACCCTGGGCAAGAACAACATGTGTATTGAATGTATAGGGCCTGGACTAATTAAGCACACTCAGTAAGTTTTACCCAGTGAAATCCAGACCTCCTTAGTATGCAATGAGCGGCCACTAGATGATATGTCATTCTGAATGGCTTCTACCCAGCCATTCCTTTCTTTTTGTTCTTTTCAGTGCTAGTTTTGAGATCTGCTTGGTCCAGTAGAACGAGCACTAATTCTAGAGTGAAAAGACCTGGATTCAAATCCTGCCTCTGATTTACGGGTCCCTGGGAAAATTGAGCAACCCCCTTCACTTTGTAGGCTTCAGTTTCCTCAACTATAAAATGAGAGGGTTATATCCAATGGCTGCTGAGGTCCCTTCCAGCTCTACAGCCTTGACCCCATGATCTGACAGGTGAGACCATGGAAAAAACACCGGAACTGGATTTTTGAGGTTCAGATCCCAGCTCTGCCACTTATTACCTGAATTACCTTAGAAAACACTGGGTCTCTGGGTCTCAGTTTCCCTAACTATAGAATTAGAAGATTGGACTAGATGACCCCCAAAGTTCTATTTTTTTTTTTTGCTTTTAAGTATAATCTGTATTGTTAACATGAACATTTTCTCCATCACTTTCTTAAGTCTAGACATTTAATAAAATATTAAATCAAGGTCTGATCTGTAGCATTTACTAATTTCTTTTTTAAATTTTTTTTCCATTTCTTAACCCCCAAAGTTCTGCTAGTTCCCCATCTATGATTTTATGATTCCCTTTCACTAGTAATAATCACTCTCTCCAGTTTGATATTATGATTGCTGGTTACCTGACATTTTCATACATATATTATACATTATCCATACATATTATACATCTGTACATTATTTCATTTCACCATTATCTTCATGACAGCCCTGGGAGGTAAGTAGTGAAGTATTAATATCCCCATTTTAGAGAAGGAGAAAGAAATTGAGAAGCTAAGTGATTTGCTCAAGGTCCCATAGATAATTAATATGTGATAAAGTTCAAGTTTTCTGACTTCAAGACTGGAACTCTGGTCATCAGTGCCTCTTTTAAAAAGCAAATAAGAAGGAGAGAAGGTACATGTAGGTCTCTTTAGGTTGATATCTTTCTATTCTAGACAAAGGAAAGAAGCTTCCTAACCTTTGGCTAGGGAGGCAGGTATACTTTTTGAGATATATGCGTTCCTGAAAAACTCTAATATTTTGTGATTCTGTGACTTTTGGGAATAGAAACCCAGATCTAGAAGAAGGAGGGAAGAATAATCCTTACCTCTCCAAAAGGTTTTCCTGGAAGGTTGCTTTAAGGGATGATCTTCCCTTTTGGAAGAATAAAGATTTTTCCTCCCCTCTTTCCTCTATCCTTCCTTCTCTCCCCCCTTTTTTTTTCATTGTGGGAGCTGTAGGGGTAGTAATTTATCTGGATTTTCGTATATTTAGTCCAATTAGAGTGAGAAAACATTTTTAAATCTAGGTTTATAATCCCAGAAGTCACAGAATCACAAAATAATAGAACTGAAAGGGGCCTTGGAGACCACCTGGTCCAGCCCCTTCATTTTACAGACAAGGAAATTGGAGTACGGAGAGGGAATGGTTGGCAGATGAACACATAAGGAAGAAATAGTAAGAATAGGATTCAGACCAATGCCTTCCAGCCTAAGTTCAGTGCTTACCCCACTACATCATTTTAGTGTTTCTCCAAGGAACCTGGAGGTGTTACACCTACTCCTTTTTACCTTGCTTTTGATCCTCCCTCTCTGTCTCCTTCTCTCCTTCCTTTCCTCCCTTCCTTCTCCTACCAAGTGGATAGACTTTCTGGTTTTTGTTTTATTTCCCTCCCATTCTTATGGACATGAATGGCAACATAATCTTCAAGGACCATGATTTATTATAATCTATATAATAAGGCACCAACAGACATTCTGGGTTCTATATCTGCTGTCATATTCCTTGTTGCTGCCAGACAGATCCCTGAATTTCAAAGGTTGTAATTTCATTTTTGCTTGATCAATCATGCAAACCAAAGATACTTTTAGTTCTTTCATCTATGAACACCTTGTTGGTAATGGTGGTAATAGCCCTTAGGGCTTGTCAGAAATAGAAATGCTGGAAATAATCATCACTTACATTTGCTGCCCTGAAGTCTTTGGGTTGGGCCAAGAAGGGATCTTTATTTAAGGGGAGTATCACCTTTAGGAATCCCAGAACTCCATTCTGAACAAAAGAACCATTTAAAAGAAGACCATTCAAACTCTAGTTTGGCATTCCTTTTTCTTAAATTTATGCTCTTGGTTAAAGTACCCCAGTGGTAATTGCATATTGGCCCATGCCAGAAGTACAATCTACACTTTTTTTGCCTTTTTCTAAAAAGATTATGGATTAAGACCAATTGGATGAATCAGCATGGTCATTCATATTTTTCTGGGGCCTGTAATGGACTAAGAAAATCAATAATTATTTATTAAGTAGCAATTATTTGAACCTAGGTCCTCAAAGCTAGCACTGGATTAGATACAGTGAGGGATGCAGAAAAGTATGATGTGGTCCCTGTTCTTCAGGAATTTATTATCTAGTTATAGAGACCAGGCTAATGCACATGAAACAACAAGAATTATTCAAGCATGTAATCAAATGCCCAATAATGTGACACAGACTCAGAGTGCCTTTAGAAAGTCAGAAAAGGGCAAGATCAGTGAGGGCAGGAATAGTTAGGGGAAACTACCTAAAGGAGAATGAACTGTAAGACAGTGTAATATGGTGGAAAAAAAACACTCACTGGAACTAGGTTCAGATGCAAGCACTATCACTAACTAGCTGTGTGATCATGGGCAAGTCACTTACCTTCTCTGGGCCTCAGTTTCTTCATCTGTAAAATGAGAGTGCCATGACCTCTAAGGTGCCTTCCAACTCTCAATCTATGAGCCCATGATTTGGCCCTTTAAGGATGCATAGGGTTTGGTTAGGTAGAGATGTGACCACAGGGGAAGCTAGGCAGGGAGAGAACATGAGAAGAGTCCTTGATTCTCATAACCCTTTGAAGTCTTTTGACTTATTTTTATGTAATACTGAATTTAGGAAAGGAGATTCTTGGGGAGAATAACATTCTCAAAAATGATTTAAATTTTTTCAAATATCATTTAAATATATATATTATATATGGTGTCAAAGTCATTTTCAACAGGAGCTTTGGAGAGGGGGGAGAGTTTGTCCCCTGTGAGTTCCTCAATTCAATAAAATCAAGATCCAGCTCCCTCCCTCATTTAAAAAAATGTTCATAGAACAGAATTTAGTGATGAAGATGCTAACAATAAAGTGACATTGACCTGTCCTGCTCAAGAACAAACAGGGGCCTCTCTTCACATAGGGTGGGCTGGGCCACCTGCTCCAGCCCTTACCCACGTTCAGTCCTCCTGCAAGTCAGCTGTCTAGCTTCCTCCCTTTCAGCTCTGCACAATTCCTGCCACTGAGTTACAGGAAATTTCTTTCTGAAAAGCCATTTGTCGACACATCCTAATGTAATGCACTTGAACATTTCCCTCTGCAGATCGATAAGGGCAGAGCTCGCTGTAGGCATATCAAACGCAGGGCCAGGCTCTTGTTCACACGGCTAGTTAAATAGCAGCGGAGGCAGGGCGCCCGGCACGAAGCCTGGGGCCAAGCTGGGTTCCTGCTTTTGTCTGGCCCTGGGTTTCTTTGGGCTTTGCTCCGCCCTGGGGCTCTGCACCATCCCAGACCCTTTAGAGTCCTTTGGACTTGTTACAGTCTAGTTCCCCAAGGTTGCGGCCAAGGTCGATGGAACCCACAGTGAAATTAGCTTGCCGGCAATGAACAAAGACTAAGTTATTCAAGGAGGACATAAAATCCTCCCAGGACCCTAGTTCCCTGGCCACACCCACCTCCTACAGTCCACTTGATGCTGCCAGGGAGAGGGCAGCTTATTCCTAGAGGAACTCCACAGAGATGATCAGAATTCTCATTTTTTAAAGAAAGAAGAAAAGGTTTTCCAGTAAGACAACATTCTGCGACCCTCTGAGCTGCCAAGGGGGTGGGGGCTAATATCTATTTCCACTTCTATAGCAAGCTGGATTGCAAGCAGATGGCAAAGTTCATTTTCTCGATTCCAATAAACATTGGCCAAAGCTTGTTCCAACTTCCATTTCTGAGTCTCCACTTAGTGGACAAGAGCCACAGTCTTCCCTCCGGAGATCAGCATTCTTAGGCAGTCCCACCAAGCGGGAGGTCAAGGTTAGGTAGAGGTCTGAGGGCAGGGGGTGCTAGGCAGCAGGGGAACAAAATGGTCAACGAAACCCCCAATCCTCATGCTACATTAAAGTTATTGGGACTGATTTTAATTAAACCTAGGTTAAATTAATGATTGATTAAATTAAGAAAACAGAAATCTAAAACATTAGAAAATAGATTGTTGATGTATTTTCTTTAAAATGTATGATGGCAAAGGAACATACAGCAACATGGGGGTGGGGTGAGGGAGTGGAGGGGCGGGGAGGGCAGGGAGAGGTAGTGGATCTGACCAAGGACAAAATCATGGCTCAGGTCCACACAGCACTGCCATAAGTGCTTAGAGTTCACCTTCAGAGGGTACTTAATAAATGCTAAAGGCCCATAAATCTCTAACAGCAACAACATCCTCTGTAGCACGGCTTAGAGGAAATTGTTCTCATCCATAACCTTTTGGGTCTTTAGGAAAAGTGGAAGAAAGATGTGCATTCCAATCTCTAGAAAAATAGGGTCATCCAGATGTCCTGTAACTGAAGGCAGCGTTCACAATAGCCTTTTGGTTGTGGAATTTTGATATAGCCCTGAATTCTTAATTGTTATCACTATGTTTTGCTGACATACATAATCATAGGGCTGGAAGAGGTCATTTAATCCAACTCTGCCTTTTAGACCAGAGGTCAGGAATCTTACTGAAAATTTGTGGGCCAAAAGTTCATGACTTCACTCCATGGGGAATGGAAGAGGGGAGTGGAATGGGAACATCTGTCCCCGACAAAGGGAACTCATTTAGGAGCAGAGACATGGTCAGGGACACTCCAGGTTTAGGAGGCAATGAACACAGAGGCTGATGGAATATGAGGGAAGGTGGAATCACCTCATCATAGGAGCTGACCCCCAAGTCCAGTCCTCTCTTTTTACATATGTGAGGTTCAGTCAAATCATGTGACTTGCACAAGACAGTCAGAATTAGATGTGAAATTCAAGGACTAGAGGTCAGATTTTTGCTTCCCCCTCCTCACCACTAGGTACAAATTCCTTGAGTCTTTAGGAATCAATTCAATCAAAATTAACAAACAGGAGGAGGCATACCTTAAACCCCAAGAATGGTACATAAGATGGTCACTTAGAAGAGATAACATCTATTACCGAATGAGAAAAGTTGGGCAATTGATCTATGGAACAGACAGGTAGTAGCTGCTGTCAGTAGCTCGGGCTTCCAAGGCCACTGGTTCTACCATGGCCTACCATGGCACATGGGACAGTGCTGTCAGGGGTGCTAGGTGAACCCTCTATATGGCACAGCAGAATAGCTCTAGAAAGCTGATCATCTCGTGTATTCCCTGTTTATCTTTGTTGCAAGTGTCTTGTGCAATGTGCCAAACTATATACAGGTTGGGGAGGTCTTCAGGCGAAACATGTATCAAAGAACAGCAATGAAGCCCCGTCATAGGGTTGGTTACAGGGATGCCCTTGACTATTAGCTTTCTGTTCTCTAGGGAATGACTATGCTGGAGACTGAGAGACCCTGACACTAACACTGGTCTAGCAGAGGGTGGTCTGGTTAGCCCCCTGATCTGCTGAGTCCTGTCCCATTCTATGGACATGAAATAACATTATTGAAATAACACAGCAATTCCTTATTGGTAATTTGAATCAAGAAATAGTAGTAATTTGAACCAGTGAATCAGGAGAAACTGAGGCTGAACCTATGACTCTCATGCCTGATATTTATACTGTTCTTTGAGTACTTTTTTCTAGAATGTGTCTTTGGGGAGACCCTAGACATAAACCACACATAAACTTTGTTTTAGAAACATCATTGGTGTTACTTGGGAATAAGGGCAATGAGCCAAAAGGATATCACAGCAACAGTTAGCACATATATAGCGCTCTAAGGTTTGCAAAGTATTTTATAAATTATCATCTTATTTGATCCTTACAACAACCCTAGGAGGAGGCACTATTATTATCTTCATTTTACAAATAAGGAAACTGAGGCAGACAGTATTTAAATGACTTGCCCAGGGTGACTCAGCTAGGAAATATCTACAGTCACATTAGAACTCAGATCTTCCTGACTTCCTGACAGTATTCTATTCATTGTGTCACCTAGCTGCCAAGAATAGTTGGACCTTATCCCCGAACCCCTTTTGGAGGTCAGGACCCCCTCAGAACGAACTTGACCTGTGTGAATCCAAAGTCAGATCTCCTTCCTTGTGGGAAGGAACAGAGGATTACAGAGTTAGGGACAGAAGGAAGCTCAGAATCTCTTGTCTAACACCCTTGTTGTACAGCGGAGGCACAAAAAATGTAGGGATTTTCCCTATGTCACAAAAATGAATGAGCACAGATCTGAATCTAGGTTCTCAGACTCAAAATTTGACAGTTTTTGCTGTTGTTGCTACACCATGCTTACCCTCAGACTAATTGTAGTAGTCAGGTTAGAGATCTGGAGACCTTAGGCTCAGCGAGTGACCAGACCAGGTCATTAGGGTCAGTGTTTTCAGTGAGGTGGAAACAATTATCTTACTTAGTGGTATAGGCAACAACCAATTTGGGGGAAGACTTGCTAGTTTCAGAGGAAAGAGTCCTTGGTGGCACATGTAGTAAAGATTTCTCCCTTGATTAGGTCTGAGGGTTTGACTGACGGGTGAGAAAGACAAGCAGGGTATGATTCCTGACTGACTCTGGGGCCTCAGGAACTTTAGTAGGGGAGCAAAGTGTGAAAATTGGGAGAAAGACTAACCTGGAAGGAGTTGTTACTGCTGAAGGAGGCTCTGGGAGAAGGGCTGATGTGGCAGGAAATAATTCAGGGGCCTTAACGGTCACTAAATTTGGGATCATCACCATGACCACCAAAAGGGTAGTGTTTTAACCACAAGGGCTCAGGCAGCAAAATTCCTCCATTAATTGAAACTCAGGTCAATGTCCCTTCCCTGAACTCAGCTGACGAGGGCAAGGCTTCAGATCTTCCCAAATAACAGCTGGAGCTGCACAATTAACTTAGCCTAGAAGAGGGTTTGACTGATGGGTCATGAAAAATAAAATCCTACTCCAAAAGAACAGATTCTCCTCAAGGGCAGAGTTTCTTTTGCTTTTGTCTTTGCATTCCCAGAATCTAGTCCAGTGGCTGCACACAGTAGGTCCATCATAATAAGGATGATGATAAAGCTAACAGTTTGTTATGTAGCACCTAAGTGTTTATAAACATTACTGCATTTGGTCCTCACAGCAACCCTGGGAGGTAGGTGCTATTATTTTCCACATTTTACAGATGAGGAAACTAAGGCAAACAGATTCAGTGACCTGTCCAAGGTCACCCAACCTAATGAGTGTCTTAAAGCCTGATTTGAACTCAGGTCTTGCTGGCTCCAGATCCAGTGCTCTATCCACTTAATAAATGTTTGTTCAATTAAATTGACTTGCAGGGAACAGTACAAGTCACAGTGTTTTATAAGGGTGAGACGAAGTCCTTCAGATGGACAAGGCTTTTAAGATTCAAGCCTCTGCCCCTCATAAAGATGTCATTAGAAGGAAGGAAGATGCAGAATTGGCGGCTTCCTCATATACAGAAACCTGAAAGCCAGAAGAGGAAAGAGAGAGGCCCTGAGGCCACCATTAAATCTAACCAGTCTTTCAAGAGAAAGGAAGAAGCCCGAGTAGAAAGTGCTGGGCATGGGTGCATTGAAACATGTGGTATTGGCCTTTGGTTACTATATAGAACAGCTATAGCTGCCTCTGGGGAAGGAGGCTGGAAAAACCTTGGCAGCCATAAGGCACGCAATGAACAGAGGAAGGATGTCTGTGCCCTTGCTGGTGCAGCCAATTCCACCCCACCCCAGGTACATTTAAGGAAGCTGAATCGCACACAACCTCCCTCCGAAGGGACTTGGGGAAGGCGAATCTTAGAGAAGGGACACCATTAGCACAATTAAGGAACAAATTCAATTGATCCGTAGGCAAGAGAAGGCAGTAGTTGTGGCCAATAGTCCGGGCGAGGGTTAAGGGCCTTTTCCTCTCTGAGGCCAATGATAGCCAGCCCATAAAAGCAGTGATAGTACAGGCTCCTGAGTCAGGGTTCATACGGCAGATCTGACTGTTTTGTGTAGAAAGAGAACCAAGTGAGCCCCCTGTGAAGAAGAATAGTACAGCTGTAGAGGTATGTTATTACTGGGATGGTTTTTCTTCTGTCTCTATCTTCTGCATTGTGTGTGCCCCCTCTGGACAGTTCCATGCAATGGGCTATGTTTCAAGTTTATGGGTAGGACTTTCATCACAAGGCCAGTGGTGAATATATTTTGGACAACACTATATCAGTCTATTCCTATTGTTTAGGGAAGTGATCTCCAAACTTTTTTGATTGGGTACCTCATCAGTAAAAAATAAAAAATAATTAATTTATTTAAAGAATGAGATAATAATGAAATAATGGTTTATCTTAGAGGCTGTAGAGAGACCGGAGTTAGTGGGTAGGTGAGAGGCATGGGCAGGCCTGCGCTTTAGGGCAGCTATGTGGAGGAAGGAATGGCGAGGGGGAGGGCCCATTTGGGAGGTTATTGCAATATCCCCATTAGGGCCTGGATAGGAGTAAGGGCTATGTAAGTAGATGGAAGTGAACAAAAGCTACAAACAACAAGATTTGGCAACTGATTGCACATGGGCGGGGAGTAAAAATGAGAAGATAGATAATGTAATCTGACCTAGTCACTCAGGCTCATCCTGGGTAGTTCACTCTTTCTCACTTTACTGATCACTGCCCTAGAGTAAAGAATCTGCCCCTGTGGTGATCGTGGGACAAAGTGTGGGGCCACAGGGTTTGGTATAGAGGTCCTAGTGGAGAGGTCAGAGGTCAGAGTAGAGGCTTTTTGTCTGAATACCTGCTGCTTGGGGCATTAGATGTTACTGGTAGATGAAGGAGAAGTGGACAGTTTGGAAGGGAAGAGCCTAGATGTGTTGGAGACAAGCCTGTGATTGCCTCCTGGGAGCCCCATTTTGCACCCTCCATTTCATTCATCACATACCTCTCGGTGTCAAACTATACCCCCGTCCTTTAGAGAGCACTGGTATAGGGCAGGCCTACATCAGATGCTATTGAACCTGTCAGATGATTGTACCATAATAAGGGGGTAGCTACATGGCACAATGGATAGGGTACCAGACCTGGAATCTGGAAGACCTGAGTTCAGATCTGGGTGATGTTTGACTTGCCTGTGAGTCATTAAAGTCCAATGGTGGGACAAAAGTCAAGATGATTGACAATGGCCTGGGTGGCATCTTTGATACTCTAAGTGCCCCACAGCACCCACTGCAAGCTGCCTTCAAGGCCGCCGGGACAAATCGCTCCTATCTGCTCATCCCACCAGGGAAGTCTTCACGTGCTTGGGATAGACATCCCCCTAATGCATCAGTGGGTTTGAGGCCTGTTGGTTACCTTAAACCTGGTTTAGCCTTTCTGCTGACATGTTTTACCACAGTGTGGCCACTGCACATGCTATAGCTTGGCAAGCCCTCCCACTGGAGGTTCTAATCTGTAAAAGACTGATAAATACTTATTGACTGACTGATTGACATGTTCTTTATACTGTGAGACAGCAACCTGAAAATGAAGAGCTTGTTCAGGAGGGAAGAACAGAGCACTGCTTTATGTTTTGTCCAGAGTCAGCCCAGTTTACAGACATACCTCTTTTCCAACTTTTGCCACCATACCATTAAAGATTGTCTGTACGACTTGTGGCAGGCACGCTACCAGGGACCAACCTCTACGACAGATGGACCACATCCAGATCAGAACAGTTCTACAGCAGTCCTTGTGAATCTGTTTCAGCATCTCTGGGAATTCATCCCTCTTTGTATTTCCTGACTGGTCAGCTGACCTGGTTCTGCACTGTACAGTTTGAAATATCAGTGACTCCAAAGTTAGAAGACTTGTCCAAATTCTTCTTCTGATACTTGCCTGTGTGACCTTGGGTGGGTATTTTTTTTTCTCTCTTTTGTTTTGGAGGGTGAAAGGGAGGGCAATAGGGGTTAAGTGACTTGCCCGAGGTCACACAGCTAGTAAGTGTTAAGTGTCTAAGCTGGATTTGAACTCAGGTCCTCCTGACTCCAGGGCCAGTGCCTTATTCACTCTGCCACCTAGCTGTCCCTGGGTTGGTATTTTTCAACTCTGTTAACCTTGGTTCTTCATCTGTAAAATGCAGGGGTTGGAGCAAAAGGATCTCTAAGACCATCTTCCCACTCCAAACCCTATCTATTCTCTCCATCCACAAATTTTGGGGGAGTCTTCCTTAGCCTTTTATATTTAGCTTTACATATATCTCAATTAATTCACACAGCAGCCTTGGAAGGTAGGTGTTATTATTATCTCAATTTAACAGATTCATGCTTGAGTCAAGACATCACCCTGTGATGTCATTGGTCTTCTTTAAAAATGAAGGATGAACAACAACAAGAACAACATTTAGCACATTGGAGACTCAAAGGTGCAGAGATTTCCAAGCATCACAATGTCAGCAATATTTATTGGGTTTGTCTGTTTTTTTTAAGAGGACTGTGACATCAGGGAAATGATGACAAGACTTGCAGCTGACTTTGATTTGAGGGAGGGAGGGCTGTGCAAGGGTACCAGCCTCACTTTCTCCTCCAGAGCTGTCTGGGTCTAGTGACCAGATATTCATCAGGATGGCCAGAGGTGACCCAGGATGCAATGGGAAACCCTGGCCCTTTGAGGCTAAGGCCTTTGTAGGTAGTCACTGAGAGTGAGGTAGCACCCATTCAGTGAACAGGCCTCTTTAAGAGTGAGACAAGGGATGGTTCTTTTAATTAGAAAAAGAAAAAAAAACAAATCAAGCTGGGAGAGGAAGACCCTCAGGCTTGATATTCCAAAGAGAAACAGTCACCATTGAAGTTCACTCTCAGCCAGAGGGCCCAAAATACAGCCCTACAGTGAAGCTGGGGCATAGATCTATTGCTTCAGAGTGAACTGGGTTGAAGGTTTTGTGAAAGGAAGGAAAAATGGAAGGAAGGAAGAAAGGAAGGAAGGAAGGAAGGGAAGGAGGGAGGGAGGGAGGAAGGAAGGGAGGGAGGAAGGAAGGAAGGAAGGAAGGAAGGAAGGAAGGAAGGAAGGAAAAAAGGAAGGAAGGAAAGAAGGAAGAAAGGAAGGAATCTAGTCAGTAAATCCCAAGTTAAGTGGGAAGCTTCTGGCCATCAAAATTTACCTTTCTTTGGATAGAAAGCGAAGGAGGGGGAGAGGGAGAGGACAATCTGAGTTACTCAAATAGCTGGTTCCCCATTCAGGGAGCTCGGTCTACCCACAGGTTGTTTTTGTCCTTTGTTTTTGAAGGACAAAATAAATAAAGAAAGTGAAGGATAAACAACAATAGCAGCTGCATTTAGCACACTGGAGACTCAAAGGTGCAGAGATTTCCAAGCATCATAATGTCAGAAATAGTAAAAAGGGAGAAAGGGACATTACAAGTTACTGGGACCCAGAGTGGTTGATCAGAAAGCTTTGATTTTGGGGCCATGTTTGATGGGAACTGATGAGTGACCTTGGAAAAAGTAACCTACCCTTGCACCTCAATTTTAGTGAAACTGACAAAATGCCCTATCTCCCAGGTGTGTTTTGAGGATTAATTTATGTTTATGTGGCCCCGTGGAGAGAGAGTTAGAAAAGTCCCCACCATTCTCATAATAATCTGTGTGGGCTGTTACGGCTCACCATCCAGCCAGTTCTGTTGAGGAGGAAACATCGGCATCAGCATTACCATAGCTCCTGACAAAGAGCTTGGTCCCGTCTCTCTTTGGACACCCTCCCCTGTCCTCCCATTCAGCCTGCGTTTGCCACAGTCCCTTTGTCTCCTATTCCCTCCAGTTCCTGGTTGTAGACTAGCTGTAATTGACCTCTTGTTGGGGCAGGGGCTGCTCCTTATTTCTTGTGGTCCCCATCAAAGCACCACAGACAGAAACCAAGCAGCAAGAATAGAGTCGCACCATTCACATTGAGAGGAGAAAGGAGGACTTTTCTCCATGCCCACAAATTATAGACAAGCAACAGCAGAAAATCTGAAGAAACCAAACACGCCACCCCCAAAATTACCCTCCAGGGTTGGGGCAGGGGGAGGAATAGGAGGTTAACAAAATGGACTTGGCTTTTCCCTTCTCTCAGTTTATGTGTGTGTGTTGTTTTCTTTATGAAACTAAACACAGAAATTCCAGGCATCTCCCCTAAACAAAAGAACCACTAATGTTTGCTTCTGGTCAATACATAAAACTTGGTGAAGGCAAGGAGTTGGACATATATTTACAGCAAAACCTCCTACAAATCAGAATTCAGATGTAGCAAGACTTCCACGTCCTGTTTTATCTCTCTTAATATATGGCCTGTCACACTAATTACAGCCTAAGTTACTATAACCAGAAAAATGTTCAGGAGATTTCTTTTCCTCTATAAGAGGAGAAGAAACTCCCTCCGAATGATATGCAAAACAAGAATAAGGATGAAACGCTCAAACCATTCACCATTGTCCCTTGCTCTGAAGTTTGACTGAAGTGACCTGACCTCGCAAGAATCTCTGCTTTGGATTATCTTGCCTTGACATTGTTATCAGCCATAAACAGACCTCGTTCTCCTTGAAAATGCCTCCAATTGTTTCACTGGCTCCGGCTCCCTAAATCAACACTGGAGAGAGCAAAAAAAACAAACCACTTTAGGGCTCCATTATAAATGTTCTTCTACCTGCCAAAAATGGAAAACTATAAATAGGGGGCCCTCAAGAAAGGCTGTTCAAAAATATTTAACAGCAAGAAAACAAGCGGAAAAGAGTGGATATTTTGTCAAGGCAGGGGGGCAATTTTCCTGTGAAATTTCTGTGACCATAAAGGAAGCAATGAAAGCACACCTCCACAGAGCAAATACTACTACCTCATCTCTAAGAAACACTTTAAATTGCTTTCAGGGAGTAAGTTTTAATTTTGATATAACACCATTGGGGTAGAGTGCCTATTGCTTTAAGTTTTCCTTTTATTATCCCAGTGAGGAGGTCAATGTTATTAACTCTTTCATGCACTTGAGAAAATAGACCCTCAGAAATAGCAGGTCTGCCAAGACCTTACAACAATTGGATCAGAACCAGAAAAAGAATATATATTTATATGCATATTATCAGTTGAGGTAATATTGTAAAAGACTTAGCACAGTGCCTGGTAGGTAGTAGGTTATTAATTTCCTTCCTACCTCCCTCCCCTTTCTTCCTTCTTTATTTCCTTCCTTCCTTCTTCATTTCCTTCCTTCTTCCCTTCCTTCCTTCCTTCCTTCCTTTCTTCCTCTCTCTGTCTTCCTTCTATATTTGTATCTATCATCTTTCTATCTATCTATCTATCTATCTATCTATCTATCTATCTATCTATCTATCTATAGATGTGTGTTTTATGAGGTCATAGGGGAGGCAAATCTGTAAGGTCACTAATGTAGGGAATTTCTACTATGGAATACATCCTACACCAAGGGTGATTTGCAGCTCACCTTCAATTTATAATGTGAGACTGTTGCCTAAGGCACTGAGAGATTTAAGTGATTTGACTTCTGTTACTTAGCTAATATGTATCAGAGGCAGGACAGTAACTCAGGTCTCCCTGATTCTGAGATCTCTCTTCTATCTATTATCCCCACTGTGAACATTCCCTAATGCTCAATTCTCCTTAATTTTCTTAAGGTTTTCTTCACCTATGAATACTGCTGCACCTGCCTTCTTCTTTAGCTTTCAATTCTGTAACATGGATTCCCAGACTCCATTTTTCTTACCACGTTGTGCCTGTAATTTTAAAATTTATTATCTCCTAGGTTGAATGAGGCTAGACATTTTCCTGGGAAGGCTATGGCATAATTGTTACTATAGGTAAATATGATTCCTTAATATTTGCAAAATTCTTTTTACAGCATTATAAAACTGTTGTTTGTTTTAAGTTCTCTCTTTTAGAAGGCTGAAGCCAAGGAGTCATAAACTGTTCCATGCTACTGCCGGGAGGTCCTTACTGCAGTTCTCAGTTGGAATGTTAAGTCCTTAGTGGCCTGAGTAACCCTATCTGAAATTGGTTATTTGGTTCATACCTTGGATGGGTTGGTTTACTAACCCTCAGTTATAACATTCCTACTTGGTTTCTGGTTCCCAAAAGCTTCACAGTCATGTGTCCAGGAGCCTGATCTTAATATGACCCTGGCACCTTCAAGGCAGAGCCTTCTGCCTTGAAGTTGCCTTGTCTCTGAGCAGTCAGATAAGCTGTTAGGGACATCAAGAGTTGCAGAAGATCTGAAGGTTATTAATGGATGTTATCATTTTGTTAAACAGTTAAAATACTGCCATTATTTGTAGGGAGCCATTCGGAAATTGGTCTCATATAATTTGTTTAAATTTTCTTTTCTTATTGTCAATCTGATTATTGACACACATACATTTCAAATGTGCAAAAAAGAACATTTTAAGTAATTGATATATTTATTTTATTCCACATTCCAGTTGATCTATAATATCAACAATGTGGAAGTTCCTTCTAACAAAAGAGATACAGCCCATATATTCTGTCCTTCCTGGACCCCTCTTGCCCATGTTCTTCCAATAAGTTCACCAGAGAAGATGGAACTCAGATAAACCCAATGGACTACATGCCCTTCTATTTGTTTTCTTCCATCACAGGAATATCAGTGGAGCGAACGGTGTTGTACTCACTCTCACCATGGGGCCCTCTCACCTTTTATCCCCATCATACATTTCTTCGATGACTTCCTTTTTTCTACTTATTCCATTCTTTGCTTATTGTGTGCTATAGCCTGCTCACATTCATTGGCCGCCTTTCTGTTGCCTTCTGAGTGATACTCATTTTGGTTCTTAAGAGAATAGTGTTCTGTGATTCACAACCATCCAACAACTCCTGCAGAGCATTGGTATTACAAAGGCGGGCCTTTATTCAAGGGGGAAATTTGGAGTCATTCAGAGAACTGCTTCAGTTTCTCAAAAGGGGAAGTTTCCTATAGAGAGCTGAAGATGTGTGTCTGGAACCAAGAAAAGAGGTCAGGCCAAGGGAATGAGTGAGATTGCCAGGGGAAAGAATACAGAAAGAGGAAGGAAAGAGGCCAAGGAGGGACCCTTGGGGGAAACCTTCATTGAAGGTTCAGAAAAAGGCTGAAGAGTTAGGGAAGGAGAAAGAGGAGGAGCCACTGGTAAGGCAGAAGGAGACCCAGGAGAGTGTGGTGCCTTGGAAAACGAAGGAGAGAGTATCTGGTGCTTTTGTATCCACAGTTTCCTCTTTTTACCCCTTTTCTGAGCATTATTACCCTCCTCTTTTCTCTCTTCTTGCTTGTAATCTCAATCCTTTCCCCCTTTCCTTGCCTCCTTCAGTATCTTGGACCAGAGATATTTTATCTCTCCCCCTTTTGCTGGCTCCTTCCCATGTATCTACAGATATACCCAAGTCTTCCAAATACTGAACAAAACCCTCAAAACCCTACAAACTCTTTGAGAGCAGAGACCATTTTTTGCCTTTCTATGTATCCCTAGCACAATACCTGGTACATAGTAGGTGCTTAATAAATGCTTATTGGCTTGACTAAAATTCTTGAAAAAGTTTTCTATAGGTTACCCCCAACTCTTTTCTTAACACCTTCCAAATCTGGCTCCTGTCTCCACCACTCTACCATAACTGTTCTCTCAAAGGCCATCAACAATCTCTCAGTTGCAAAATCTGATGGTCTTTTTGCAGTCCTTACTGAAAGAGTTTCACCCTGTTGAGTTCTTCTTTCTAGATACTTTCTCCTCATTTACTTTTCCTAGTTCTCCTCCTGCCTATTGAGCTGCTCCTTCCCTGGTTCCCTTACTTCTTTCCAGCTTCTTAAAGAAGATTTTCCTCAAGGTTACATCCTTGTCCCTCTTTCTCTCTCTGAGCCTTGATTCTTCAAATATAAACTCAATGTGCTTGAAGTTCCTTCCAGTCATAATGATCCTATGTCTACACGCCCCACCTCTTTGATCCAGTGTTAGTGGTATGCCCTCAGCCCCAGGATGAAGGTTCAGCTGATCTGGAGATGCTTGCTTGCTTACCGTGGCACAGAGTTAAGGTTCGTGGGCCTCTGACTGTTAGGCAGTTCAAGAGAATATCCTCATTTCAGTGGTCCAGACTGACCTTACTTCACTGGTGATGTAGTGATATACAGACAATGCCATGCCAACTCTTCTCTAAACTAAGTTCAAGTGGGTTGGAATCTTTGATTAGACCGTCTGGAATTGGAAGGTGAAGACGGTCACATTTCCAAGCCACCAAGTGTATGTGCCCATAGAGGCTTCATACCTGGGCTGTTCCGAATAGGTTTTCCTTCTTCTCCCATAACAGTGGTGATCTTCAGAAAAGCAGAGGGCTCTTTTGAGGTAAGAGTTGGACTAGAGAAATTCCGAGATGGCTTTCGATGTTGAAATTCTGCACTTCTGGGATTTATCTAGACCTAATTTTGTTTTGTTTTGTTATTTATTTATTTTTTTATATGCAGCACCTAGCACAGTGTTGTGCCCATTGTAGACACTTAAAAAGAATTTTTTAAAACCTCATGCTTAGATAGTGCTTGAGTGTACAAAGTGCTTTCCATATAGCAATTCTGTGAAGTAAGTCATGCACGTCATTATACCTACTGTATGCTGTACATGAGGAAACTCAGAGAGTTTAAGAGATTTGGACCAGGTCAAACAGCCTTAAGTGACTGGATCTGGATTCACACCCCAAGTGAGCCTACTCTCTGAAATCATCAGGAAGGAAAAACCCATTTTTGTTTCTCTTGTGTTCCCACATAGACAACACAAGAAAGGGAAGGTGACATCTGAAGTGGTTTTACTATGAAAGCAGTATGCCACAGTGGATAGAAGGTTAGCCTTAGAGTTAAGGAAGATCTGAGTTCAAATCCCTCCTATGACATTTAACCTCTCAGTGCCTTAGGCAGCTCTCTAAGAATAAAAGTTTCAAAGAAGTGTCTACTTCTTTGGTAGAGCAAGTTTATTTGAGAGTTCTCCATACTAAAAGGAAAAAAAAATCAAAGTTATACTTCCCATCCTCTTTAATATAGCAGTAATGAGTTGAGAGCTTCTTTATCAAGAGACCAATGTATTTTTTTACTTTACTTTACTACAGTAGGAATTTGCTGTAGAGTAGGTCTAGCCTAGCAAATCTTGAGTGTATTTGATATAAATAAAGCTTATTGCTTTAAGGATGAATGAGTGCTTTGTTGGTTTATGGAATATGCCTTGGTTGATAGATCATGGAACATCCTCTGAGGTATTCACAATGTGTGTCTTTCACATATTTGCCTATGTAAAGAGGAAATGATTTGTTTTATGCTATTGGCTGGAATTTTCCTGGTGAGGCCCATGGATGAAATGGCCTTGTTCACTCTGTGGCACACTTCTCTAAGACTCTATGATGCTCTTTGTAAGGGAAGGGCTTTTGACTAAAACCTAGCCAAGACTTGGAATTAAGAAGACCCTGAATTCAGATCTGACATCAAACACTTACCATATGTATGACCTTGGGCAAGTCCCTTAACCTCTGTATGCTTCAGTTTCCTCATCTATAAAATGAGGATAATAATAACATCTATCTCCTGGGATTATTGGCAGGATAAAATAGGAATTGTAAAGCACTTTGCAAACCTTGAATAATTATAATACGTGCTAGTTAGCATCATTGTCGTCATCATCATCTTCACCATCACCAGTCTGCTCCCAGACCCTCTGGCTCCTAGTCTTTCTGTCGCCCCATCAGAAAGTCAGAGGAAACTCTCAACTAATCTCTTAGAACATGAGTAAGGTAGTATAGGGGTGATAAAAAAGAGAAGTGGAAAAGAAATTCAGAAGCCTGATTTCTAGTTCTGGCTTTGTCCCTGTGTAATTGAGTCACCTTGGGCAAGTCACTTAATCTCTTAATTATATAATGATAACTTTGAATTGTTCTCTACGGCTCCTTCTACTTCTAAAGCATATGATCCTGGCTTCTCTATAGGATACTCTCATGTAAGAACCAGATGTTATCTAGTTGACAAGTTTAAGGTTCTTTGGAGAGGTATCTTGGGTCAGTGGAAAGAACAGCTTGGCTTTGAGGAGAAGACCCTAGCTCTTAATCCCAATGCCTGTCAATCATCTCCTATTCATCCTGCATATAACTTGCTTTGTTTATGTCTGTTTACATGGAGTCTCCCCGACTCAAGTGTAAGCTTCTTGAGGGCAGGGACTATCTTTTGTCTATTTGTATCCCCAGTCCAGTGCTCAGCACAATGCCTAGAATATAGCAGGCTATATTTAATATATGTTTATTAATTGATTGACTGATCCTACTGCTATCACATACTACCTGTGAGAGCTAAGGCATGGCTTCTCTGGGCTTCAGTTTACTTGTTTGTAAAATGGGGAAGGGGATACTCTAGGTGGCCTCCAAAGTCCCCATGAGCTCTAAATCTCTGATCCCATAATCCCACAATCCTAGGGAGAGACAGTGGCAGAGTGAATAATACTGAGCTGGCTCTGGAATCAAGAAGATCTGGCTATATTAACTTGGCAAATCACAATATCTCAGCTCCTCCCCTCACCCTTACCTCCCACCTCCAAACCAGGCAACTCTCTCAAATATTTAAAATTTATATGGTATCATCTGTTTCAGAGTTGTGGATTGCAGTCTATCCACGAGGCCTACTTTATGCAACTCTTGTCCATGTTCTCCACAAAGGTCGATATGGGGGAGTCCATTCAACATGTCCAAGGCCTTTGTTTCTCTCAACACCAGTGCAAGGAGCTCTTTGGCTGTCTGCCCAGCATCCCTCACACTCCCAACTTGACCAGCCCATCTTTTCTTCTTGTCATATCATTTCTTGATGACCTCTATTACTCCTGTTCTTCTTTGGAGTTCCTCATTGTTTAGATGTTACAGCTGCTTCTACCTACTGAGTCCCTCTCTGTTGCTCTTCATCTTTATTTCTTCAGAGGTTCTAGGTTTCACCACCTCACAGTAAAAGTGATAAAGTGTACAGTACTGAAAAAAAAAGGGTCTTTGATTTCATGGGAAGTTTGGGGTAAAAGAGTAAAAATATAAATTTTAAAAAAATTTTGCAATTCCACAAAAGAAATCCTACCCACTGTCCTCCCTTTTGAAATGTAAGCCCAGATCATTGGCCATCTGCATAATCTTTCCCATGAAATTCTGAGGAGATACTCGCACTTGCCTTAAGAAATTGATTCTGAGGGGCAAAGTCTATTTTGTCCAACATCACACTGCTGGACAAGCTCTCTATGGTATTCATCCATATGCATGTTGACATCTGGGAAAGATAGTCTTCATCCTCTTGGTCATCATTGAATTTAGATTATGTCTCCAGTCCCTTGTTAGAAGTATAACACATGGGGGTGGCTAGGTGGCGCAGTGAATAGAGCGCCGGCCCTGGAATCAGAAGGACCTGAGTTCGGAGCCGGCCTCCGACACTTAATCCACACAAACAAAAACCTAGCCGTGTAACCTTGGGCAAGTTACTTAACCCCAATTGCCCTAAAGGGGCGGCTAGGTGGCGCAGTGAGTAAGAGCGTCGGCCTCAGAGGTGGGATGACCCAAGATCAGATCCGGCCTCAGAAAATGAGCACCCACGCATAAATCATGACTAGCCGTGTAACCTTGAGCAAGTTACTTAACCCCAATTGCTTTAAAAAAAAAAAGAAGAAGTATAACACATGGTCCTTGCTCTCAATGGTTAATTGATAAGTTTTGTTCAACAAATTAAGTCATTAAGAAATTACCAGGGGCAGGCTCTCTAGGACAAGGGATTATGAATAAGTCGCTCTCTGCATGGGACAGAGAATTTCCAGATAGGGAGGTCCCTACCCTGAGGAAGCCAGGGGTCTGTAACAAGCAAAGACAAACCTTAAAATTCAATTCAGATCTTTCTCTGTATTAAATCTTTAGCTTCGGGATAGGAATAGAAAGGTCAGTAACTATGGAGACAGAAAGTAAAGAAATAAGGATTACTGGATCTGTTGTGCAAGAGGTCACAGAGGCACAGACATACTTCTTATTGCATATGATGCATATTATCCCATACACTAGAATCCTTCATTAAGTGAGAGGTTTTGGACTCCAGATAAAGTGACATTTAAGAAACCCCATTTTCAGTAAACCTGGGAATGAGCTTGGCTGCCTAGCATGCAACAAAGTTCATTAGCTCCTTGGGAACTGAGGCTCCAGATAAGGAGACCCTGGCAGGCAAACCCATGCTCTGTCCTCTTTGGCTCACTCTGATGGGGGCCTGGTGAAGTGCACTGCTCTGATGCATTACTGAATTTGTCCCTCAATTTGTCCATCTGGAAGGGGTTCACGAAGGTCACTGGTTAGCCCAAAAGCAAGGCTGAGGCTGAGAGAGAGAAGAGGGCTCTCTCCCATAGCCCCTGCTCAAAGACACCCTGTCCTTAGAAGCATGTCCAGGGATGGATTACCATAAAGGCTAAAGGGGGCAGTAATCCCAGTGCCTTCAAGTTTGATGCAGACCAGAGAGCCTCTGCATATTACAAATTGCATTCTAAATAATGAAGTCCCTAAAAAGGGCCCCTCAAAGCAATGTTGCCCCAGAGTAGCCCCTGTTCTTAATCAGCCTCAGAGAAACAGCCACAGACTAGGATTCTTAATGCTCAGAACCTAAGAAAATAATTATCTTGGTGTTGGAAGCAAGTCTTCTGTGGCCATGAGTTAATATCCTGAGTAGATAATGGTCTCTTCCCTTAAGAACTTAATTCTGAAGGGAGAAAGTTTATTTGTTTCAAATAACCCATTATGAGATGTGTGCATACACAGAGAAAGGGAGGCCCTCTTTTGCCTCAGGGTCTCATGGCGTGTTCCCAGATGAAACCATTTAATAATGATTTAAAATGATAACTAGCAGAAGCGTTACCATTTTCATCACCAGCTGGGGTATAACAACCCCAAGTGGGCCTGGAGAGGGAAGAAGGGAGAGGAGAGGTTAGTGGGCCAGGAAATCAGTCAATCAACAAGTACTTAACTGAGTTTGGACTTTGTCTTCAGCATTTTCCTAGAATTATAACACATGGTCCTGCCCTTGAGTACTATACAATCAAATTCTATTTTATTCAACAAATATTTGCAGAAGTACTGGTGCAAAGCACTGTGCTTCTCTGCAGGTGATCTAGACAGAGAATATATCAAAAGACCTCTGCCTCTTAAAATGATCATGGTGACACATTTATACAGCACTCACTATGTGTCAGGCATGTGCTCTTTACTTTATCTCATTGGATCCTCACGACAACCCTGCAAGGTATTTGTTATTATGACTCCCATTGTATAGACGAGGACACTGATGCAAAGGTTCAAGTGACTTGTCAGGGTCACACAGCTGGTAAGTTTCTGAGGACAGATTTGAACTCAGGTCTTCGGACTCCAGGCCCAATTCTCTATATACTATGCCACCTAAAATCCCCAGTCTCCTCAACACTCAGCTCAAGCATCATTTTCTACATGAGGTGATGCCTAATTCCTTATTGCTAGTGCTTTTCATCCCCACATCACTTTGTAGCAATTTTCTATACACCTTCCATGTAGGCTAGGCTAGATTTCTCCTAACTATTGAAAGCATCCTCAATGCTCATTGGCTCAGGGGACTGAGACATGGGACATTGATATAGCTCCCTGATGTTCTGAACTCAAAAGATCATCTCTTTTCTCAGACTTCTTACTGCTGACTAATACTCATCACAGAAACCAGGAAGATGTGCTAAAGGGAATCAATGCTGTATTCTTGCTCAATATCCCCTCCTTGGGCAGCTAGGTGGTGCCATAGTGCACAGAGTGCCAGGTCTGGAGTCCGGAAGACTCATTTTCCTGAGTTCAAATCTGACCTCAGACACTTACCAGCTGTGTGACCCTGGGCAAGTCATTTAACCCTGTTTGCCTCAGTTTCCTCATCTGTAAAATGAGATGGAGAAGGAAATGGCAAACCACTCTGGTATCTTTGCCAAGAAAACCCCAACTGGGAGAGTTGAACACAGCTGAAACCACTGAACAACAAAATCTCCTCCAGACTCTGGATAGGTAAAACCCCTTTGTTAATTGTTAAGTGATCCTCAGATGGCTCATTATTGCTTTTGTATCCCCATTGCCTGGTGCCCAGTAGGTACTCACTGAATGATTATTGGTTGATATGATGGGCCCTGTCACTGAGGAGTTTTCAATCTGGTAGACACTAATGAGCATGAAACAGTTAACCAGTTGAACAGTATTTTTTAAACCCTCTAATTAAATGCAAAACTATGTGACTGAGATATCACAGCAATTTAATGAAGAAAGAGATGATCGAACAAAGGCTAGAGTAATTGTCAGCTAGGTCCAAATGGAGGAGATTGACTTTGTTGGGGACAGATGAAAGATGGGGACAATGCAGTGGTAAAAACACTGACTTTAGATTCAGAAGATAAGGATTCAAGTTTGAGCTCTACCACTTACTATCCGTATGACTATGGAGAAGTTCATTAATCTCTCTGTGCCTCAATTTCCACAAACAACACATCTAATTGCTTCATAATGGTGCTTTATAAAATAGAAGATATTCCACAAGCATGAACTGTTATCTTTTTTTTTTTGAGTGGGGAAGGCAGGACAAATTGGGTTAAGTGACTTGCCCAAGGTCACACAGCTAGTACATGTTAAGTGTCTCAGGCTGGATTTGAACTTGGGTCCTCCTAACTCCAGGGTTGGTGCTCTATTCACTGAGCCACCTAGCTGCCTCTAGCATGAGCTGTTATCTAATTGTGTGGGTCTTTAAATGTGGCTGAGATTAGGACAGATGGGGGGACGTAAGAGGGGGAAGGGGGTCTTCAAAGTGAGGAGAACAACAGGAGTTAAGTACACAGAGGTAGGAATGAGCAAGGGATATTCAAGGGCAGGAGCCTTAGGTGCAACCTAATAGAGACATTTTGATACTAGAATATACCAGAGAGGTCTCTTACCTGATTCAGGAATTTCTTCAACATCAAGGGGAATCTCCTCATCTAATTGAATGTTTCCAGTGATAGGCCTCTCTTTACCCCCCAGAGAAGTCTATTCCATTCCTGGACCATGCTAATTGTTAGAAAGTTCTTCCTTGGAAGGCCCCTGCACACTGAATTTATGAGTGGACATAGATAAGGATCCCACATGGGCAGGAATGAATGGCTTATGACCTTCATCACTAAAGGAAGCAGCCACATGAATGAGATCAGAGAGCCAGATAAACATTGAAAGATGTCTCTGAAATACAATGACCTTGGAAAAATCCCTTAATTTCTTCATCTGTAATTTTTTTTACCTTTTCTTGGTACATCCAGTGCTTAGCATAGTGATAATACATGGTAGGCCCTTACTAAGTGATTTTTTTCCTCGATTTTATAGTAAAAAGAGGTGAATGAATAGAAGATCCAAGGCCCTGTTTCTTATTTCTGACGTTTTTTGAATCTGACTTGACTTTCTGTATGCAAAGTCCCTCAAATACAAATATTTGAGTTCCATGTAACTATGAGGCCTTAGGCAAGTCTCTTAAAATCTCTAGACCTCAATTTCCATCTATAAAATGGGGAATCTTAATACCTGCAATATCCTACTTACTTCACAGAGCTACAGCAGAGAAAGTAAACTTTAATGTACTATATGAATAAGGGTTGGCATTATTGTCACTATCTTGAACATTAAAACAATGTTTAAACATATTTTTTTAAGTTTTGAGTGCCAAAGTCTATCCCTCCTTTCTCCCCTCCCCCTCCCTGAGATGGTCAGCTGCAGTCCCACTGCCTTTCTTTTGTCCTATTCTTGGGGCAGATTCCTGTCCTGTGTTTTCTGACTTCCTGCAGTTACCACAGAGTTGTGCGATGGGGCATATGTACTTGGATCGTTCTCAGGCTCAGTACCTCCTGGTACCTTGGCTTGCTTGCCAAGTATGTACCTGTTACAGGGTACAATCTTATCGGGTCGAGATTAGCTCCTTCTCAGCAGGCTTCTCATTCCTCTTGGCAATAGCCCAGCTAAGATAAGGGCCAGCTCCATAGCATTGTAACTGGAAGGTACCTAAACCTTAACAGTGGGAGGCATTGTTGTGATTCTCAGCTACTTTACTACTAAGTAGGGATTGCAGCCTCCTGCCTGGGCCCACAGGGCCTATCCTGTGCTACCTGAAAGGTTGAAGTTAGAAGGAATATTCTCCCAAGAGATGACTGGAAGACCTGCTCCTTTGATCCTCTTGTGAGACCATGTGGATGCCTTCCTTAGGCTGCCAGGGCTAGGCCTGGAGGAGAATCGTCTTTCTGCTCCTGGCATCTCAGTGTTTACAAGGATTCCTTCAGCTAGAGCAGACCTCAGAAGTTGGTGTGGACACCTTGAGTCACATAACAGCAACAACAAACCCATTACACTTTGCAGGTCACAAAATATTCACAAACCTAGTCTCAGTTTGGGATGCTAGGAGGATCAGGGCAGGGATGCTAGGAGGATCAGGGCAGCTCAGTGGAAAGAATACAAGATTGAGAGTCGGAGACCTGGGTATAAACTCCAGAATGTCATATATGCCTGTGTGGTGTTGGGCAAGTCACCTAATCTCTCCAGGCCTTGAAAATGAGGGGAATGGACCAGAATGCCTCTAACATCCCGTCCAAATAGTCTTAATCATTCACTGATGCCTGAAATGCTGTTCATAAGACTTAATATTCGATCTTTGTTGATATGATGGAATGTTTCCAATAAGAGACTTACTGATATATGTTTGATTGATTAAAGTAAGCTTGTTAACCCATTTTGAGTTGCTTTCCTTTAGAAAAGGCAAATCTAAGAACCTGAGTTGGCAGCCATCCTGGAGATGTTGGGGTACTTGCTGCTATACTTGCCCAGGGTCATTTGATTACAAATGACTCATGTACCAGTTGGAGCAATCTGTTAACTTTACCTGTTCAGAGGAGGGATATCAAGGAGGACAGAAAATTCCCATGTTTTCAAGTAGAAACTTGATGTGTCAATGACTTAGCAGGGATATTTAGAAGGGATTCTTGCTTTAATTCAATTAAAAATATTTATCATATACCTCTTTTGTGTAAAGCACTGTGCTGAACACTGAGAGAAACACAGTTTTAGATAAAATATAATCCCAGCTCTAAAGGAGCTAAGAAGTCTAGTAGGACCAGGTACCTGTAACATCTCTTTCGACTTTGAAGTTCTATGAGTATGAGAAACTACCAAATTATTTTTTAAAAAAATTATAATAAACTTCAGAAACATCAACATACATGAACATTTCAATAAACACAAAGAACAGAAAAAAGTTGTATATGAAATTGTGAATCTTGTGGGGTTTTCCATCTATATTAAATTTAACATAACAGTACCAATGGTGCCCTGCTTGTCTGTGATCTCTTCTGAACTTTTGTCTGCTTTTCTTTTCTTTTAAATATTTTATTAACATCTTCTTCTTCTTCCTCTTCTTCTTCTTCCTCTTCTTCATCCTCTTCTTCCTCTTCTTCTCCTTCTTTCTCTTCTCCTCCTCCTCCTCGTCCTCCTCCTCCTCCTCCTCCTCCTTCTTCTCCTCCTCCTCCTTCTTCCTCTTCTTCTTTTCCTTCTTCTCCTCCTTCTTCTTCCTCTTCTTCTTCTCCTTCTCCTTCTTCTTCTCCTCCTCCTCCTCCTTCTTCTCTTTCTTATCCTTCTTCTAGTTCTTCTTCTTCACCTTTTTCTTTTTTTGCACCACTATTAATATATGCTGTAGCAGCTAGGTGATGCAACGATAAAGTGCCAGGCCCAGAGTCAGGAAGAACAGAGTTCAAATCCAACCTCAGACACTTACTAGCTGTGTGAATCTGGGCAAGTCACTTAACCCTGTTTGCCTCAGTTTCCTCATCTGTAAAATGAAATGAAAAAGAAATGGCAGATCACTCCATTATCTTTGCTAAGAAAACCCCAAATGGGGTCACAAAGATACAGACAGGACTGAAATGATCAACAATAACAACAATAATCACTATATACCACCACAACTTCCTCCTCCCCTCATAAGACAAAATATAACCCCCCCATGTAATAAATAAAACATGGTCAAGCAAAAAATTTTCATAGATTGGCTGAGTCTGAAAATGCATGTTTTATTCTGCACCTCTAATCCTTCATTATTGCCAATTTTTATCATTAGTCCTCAAGATTCCTGATTGGGATGCAATTGATCAGAATTCTTAGGTCTTACAGAATTCTTTTCGTTTATAATGTGGTGATTGTATAAATTGTTTTCCTGGTTCTGTTTGTTTCTTTCTGCATCAGTTCACATAAATCTTCCCAGATTTCTCATAGTTTTTCTCATAATTTCAATGCCCTCAAAGTAAAATCCCTAGGAATCACTGATTCTGAAAGGTCACTTGCTGTGAGCTTATTATAAATATAAAAATTGCAAGGATTAGTAAAAGCTCACAAAATGCTGGACTTCAAACACCAAGGACAAAATCTTCGATTTCCCCAGAAAGATTCACTTGGCCTTCTCTACTGCAGGCATAAACAGGATCCTCTTGAAACCAAGAGACTTCCCAGATCCTGTTCCATCTCATTTTCCTCCAATTTAACTTATCTCTGTTTTCTTGTTGTCAATAATGATTGCTTTCAGACTTTCTGTATAATCCAATGCATATGCTCCATTCTCTAGGGACATATCATTGCCCTTTTTTCCATATTGTTTGCCAAAAGAAAAGTGTTACTTCTTATAGAGAAATAATGTAACCTTACATTCACATAATTTGCTCTCTATTCTCTAGTTGTTATAAGCCTATTTAATCCCCCTTTTTATTACAACAAAAACTGATGCTATAAATATTTTTGTGTATGTGGGTACTTTCCCTGTATCTTAGACCTCTTTAAGAGCATATAACTAATGGTACTATCATTGAGTCAAAGGGTATAGACCTTTAGTGACTTTTTTTGGATAGTTCAAACTTGCTTTCCAGACTCAGTGGTCTAATTCACACCACCACCAACAATGTGACAGTGTTCTAATTCATCTGCAGCCTCTTCAACAACTATCATTTCCCCTTTTTGTCATCTTTGCAAATCTGAGTGTGAAGTAGAACCTTACAGGTGTTTTAATTTTAATTTTCTTGTTCTGAGTGATTTGGAGCATTTTTCATATGGTTGTTGATAGCTTGCATTCTATCTTTGGAAAAGGTTCACATCCTTTGACAACAAACTTATTTTACAAAGGAAAAACTTTGACATTATGAGTCAGCTCATTTTAAAACTGCAGAATGTTAGAACTGGGAAGAATATTGCAGAGAATCTTGTTCAACATGCTCATTTTATAGAGCTGAGACAAGAAGAATTAAATTTATCGCTCAAGATCACACAACTGTTTAGAGGCAGAGCCCAGCTTCCAAACTAGGTCTCTTGACTTCCAGTTTAATACTATAAGTTGGCTCCTAAGTCTTTCAAGAGCTAGACAAATAACCATAAGTTACAAAATGCTTTCTTTTCCCCTTACTCCCCCTTCCTCTTTTTCCTTCCTTTTTTCTTCCTTCCTTTTCTTTCTTCTTTACTCCCTCTCTGTATCCCTTCCTCCTTCCCTCCCTTTCTTCCTTCCCCTTTTCTTTCCTCCTTTCCTATTTTTTCCTTCTTGCCCTCCTTTCTTCCCTCCCTCCTTCCTTCCTTTTTTCCTTCCTCCCTCTATCTACCTTGCTTTCTTGATTTTTTTTCAATGGATAGGGGGAGATGAGTGGGACAAAACATTCTTCATAATTAAAAAATGAAAAATCATAAAGTGGAGCCAGAAGGGGGGGGGTACCAAAAGAATGATGACTCGGCAATGCAAATGAAAAAAAAATCACTAAGAGAAAGTTGAACTCTGAATAAATGATAAATCAATAACCTGCCAGGAAAACAGATAATGAAACAGACTTTTCTCTTCAGAGGAGTGGGAAAGGGGTGGGGGGTGGGGTGGAGCAGAGCGAAGGGAACACAACCAGAACAGAATGTCACATACACTGTTAGACTCAATCAGTGTATTGGATATTTTTGTTAATTGTTACTATTTGTCCAAAGAAATGAGGAGGAGAGGTATTGGGAGGACAGGTTGGGTCTTTTTTTCTTTCTTTCTCAAAAAGACCTTTGATTTAAGATAACCTGCATCAATGAAGCTTGTTTTTCCAATGTTTGTTTTATTTTAAGATTATACCTCTGTTTCAATGTTCTCAAAGTAAAATCCCCAGGAATTACTTTTTTCCTTAAGGTCAACTGCTATGAGCTTACAAATATAAAAGTTGCAAGGATTTGAAAAAGCTTACAACACACTGGACTTCAAAAACCAAGGACAAAATCTTCGATTTCCCCAGACAGATTCCTTGGCCTTCTCTAGTCCTGGCATAGACAGGATTCTCTTGAAACCAAGAGACTTCCCAGATCCTGTTCCATCTCCATATTTTCTTCCAATATAACTTATCTCTGTTTTCTTGTTGTCAATAATGATTGTTTTCAGACTTGCTGTATAATCTAATGCATATGCTCCTTTCTCTAGGAACACATCATTGCCCTTTATGTACTTTTTCCATATTGTTTGCCAAAAGTAAAACTAAGTATTATTCTTTCAGTTGATCAATCTGTCATCTTGTCTGGGTCCAATCTGGAACTTCTCCCATAGAATGCATATGACTCAACATGTTATGTGGTCGAACCTGATAAACAGACTTGGAAATCTGGGCTCCAGAGTCCTGGATCTACCGCTTTAGTAAGCCCAGTGACCTTGGGCAAGTCAATTATTCTCTCTGAGGCTCAGTATTCTCTCCTATAAAATGGGGTTAGATAGAAGATGGATGGATAGAGAGGTAGATGGGTGGATTGATAGGACATTTATTAAGCTTTTAAAATGAGTCAGATGCTATGCAAAGTGCTGAACATACAAATAAAAGGAAGCAAGACACCCTCTGTCCTGAAAGAGCTTATGTTCTAATGGGGGAGGAAAACATGTAAAAAGGAGTCAGAAAGGGATGGAGGACAGGTGGTATGATGTGGTGTTAGGCAGGAAGTGGCATGGAGGCCAGGTTCTGGACAAGATCAAGCTTGCCCCTCAGAGCTCATATCCTGGAGACATAGTTCAAGGTTCTCTTAGGAGGAAATTGAAGTGACAGCCCAAGTAGAGGCAGCCTGGTTTTTTTAAAAATGAGATGGAATTTGTTTCAAGGAGAAAGTTGGGGTCATCAGAACAGTGCAATTTCCTACAAACAATCCAGCCCTCCCTCCACATCCTGTCCTATTTCCAGCCCAGCTCATTATTCACTTAATAGAGTGAGCCTTTTTGAGTTGTGATAGGGGCAAAGCTCTTAACCTCCCCGGACCTTGCTTTCCTCATCTTTTAAATGAGGGTATTGGACTAAAGGGTCTCTGAGGTCCTCCATAGATCTAAATCTATCATCCTATGAGTTTATGTACTTATGGTCCTAGGTATATAAAGTTAAAAAAAAAAAAAGATCAGTTCCTATACTCAAGGAGTATACATTGTAATGGGGTGTATGATGTATGCAATTAAGTATGATAACATTTTACTGAATCCCACAAGTATTTAAGTGGCTCCTCTTTGCTTTATACGTGGATACTCCATTTAAAGGTTGAGCTCAAGCACAGCCTACAGCAAGGAGAAAAGTGGCCATATTGAAGAGCAATGTCTCTTGGAATATGTCTATCCAGTAGGCTACTTGGTTAAGTGAGAGTTTCTCTTGATCATGTGTCCTTAGTTAATGAAGCCTTTCTACAAGTAGAAAGACATGAAGTTATGGGACTGAGTTTTTAAAATAAAATTATTTTAAACAGAACTTGTGTTGTCCCCTTCAAAGCTGGGCACCCTGGGAACTTATGTGTTTATATTAGTGATGTTGGCTGGCCTTGGAATCTGTCTGGGGTTCTGCTTTGGGAATGGCCCTTCTAGCAAATTTACAAGTCATACCAGGACAGCCTCATTCTGCCTTAATGTCTAAAGTTTCTCTCTACCAATACCAGTATTGCCCATTAACAAGTGCCCACCTTTTTGGCTCCCAGTAGCTTCTGACTGTTTCCACGAATGAAATTCTAACAAGAATTCTAATCATGAATACCAGGCATTTACTCCATCTAGTAGCATGGTACCTGGCATATGGTGAGTGTGCTCAAAAACGTTTAATCTATCTAGGATCCATAAGCTTGTTTTCAGAATATTTTGCTAATTGTATTTCAATAGAACCAACTTCCTTTATGATAATTGTAGCTAACATTCATGTTGTTCTCTAAGGTTTGCAAAGCACTTTACAAATATTATAACATTTGATCCTCATCACAATCTGGGGAAGTAGATGCTATTTATAATCCTCATTTTACAAATGAGGAAACTGAGGCAAAAATTGACTTGCCCAGGGTCACATAGCTAGTAAATGTCTGAGGCTGGATTTGATAATATATTGCCACCTAAATGGTAACCCTCAGAGTGGCTAGGTGGTGCAGTGAATAGAGCACTGGCCCTGGAGTCAGGAGGACCTGAATTCAAATCCGACCTCAGGCACTTAACATTTACTAGCTGTGTGACCTTGGACAAGTCACTTCATCCCAATTTCCCTGTCCTCCCCACTCCAAAAAGCAAAAAAAAAAAAAAAAACCAAAAAAAGTAAATGGTAACCCTCTGTCTTTCATTTTGCACATTTAAGTGTGTTCTGAGGAGCCCATAGACTTAGCTAAGTTGCCAAATGTGTCACTGACACAAAAAAGGCTAAGAATATCTGATCTTGTCCAACCTCCTCATTTTTCAAATGAAAGAACTGAGGCCCAGAGAGGTTACCATCATCTCCTCAAAGAATGGATATTTGTCACAATTTTGGATAACCTACAGGTTGAGAAGGCAATTCCTAAAAAGAAGTCACTGCAATGATCTCAAGAACAACAGGCAGAGAAGAAAAGAAATTGTGGAATGTGAAAAATAATTGAATATATGTCATTGACAGAAGTCTAATAATCAAGAGATATAGAAAATTGACATGAGAAACATTGTTCAACAGAGAAGTGGTCAAAAGATGTGAGCAGTTTTCTTTTTTCTTCACAGTCCCATAACCCTCTCCACTGGAAGTTGATAGCATTTATTTAGAGAAGCTAGATGCATGTAAGGAAGAATATGATGGAGAAAATAGGAAGATATTTGGGAAAGAAAATAACTAGGGGAAAGAGAGGATGCTGGAAAGATTGTCAAAGACATCATTTTCTGCAATGTTTCAGGATTACTTGTTCTCTTCTGTAGTTACAGATTTGCCTGATCTTGTGGGCCTAGCAGTCATATTTACTTAACCATGCCTTCAGCTGTTTATCTGAAAGATCTTGCATGAGCAGTCAATATGTCAACATGTAAGGTTTACAACATGGCTAATAAATTTTGGGGTGGAGTCTTCAAAGCCTGTAGTCTATTCAAGAGATCCATGTTCTCTTTCAGGGCATGCCAGGAAGCTCATAAATGATGGCTCTCCAGCAGGTCTTTCAGGTATAGGCCTTTTCTTGATGACCCTGGTCAGTCCTGTACTTGTACAGGATGAGGTTGGTGTGAGGAAGATTGATGAAGGTTTTTGGCAGCATCTGGACTGTCATTGTGGTCTGGAAGGAGACCAGGTTGAAAGTGTACAGAGCTGAGCCATTGTCAGTCTGGCTTCCAGGTCACAGGCTTTGTCCTTGACCTGGATCTTCATGTATCGTTCTAAGGTAGTTATAGGTTCTCAGGACCTACTGGTGCCTTTAAATAAATTCTTCCAGGTCTGTGTGCATCTGTTCAAACAGTACCATGTGTTCTTTCTTCAAGGAAACCAAAACTAAAGCTATGTCTGAAGCCACAACTAAGACTCCAACAAAAAGTTTTCAAAAGAAGTATCAGCTACAAATGACATTATGAAAAATATGCTCCAAATCATGAATAATATGAAAAAATGAAAGTTAGGTTAACTCTGAAGTTTTGTCTTGCCCCTTTCAAATAGGCAAAGATGACAAAATCAGGAACAGTCAACATGTCAGTAAGTCAGCAAACATCTATTAAGGGCTTACCTTGTTCCAGGGGCTATGAGGAGGAAGGCACACTGATGCACAGCTATAAATTGTTCCAACTGTTTTGAATGTCAAGTTGGAACCATGTGAGAAAGGGGACTAAGCTCTTCATACTCTTTGACCTGGCTAGCCCTCTACTGGGCAGCTTACACTCCAAAAGATCCCAAAGACAGAAGCAAAAGTAAAATGAATATATATGTGTACCTATATATATATATTGGTACACATATATACACATATATATACATATATATGTTGTTGTTTGGTCATTTCAGTTTTGTCTAATTATTTGTGACCCCATTTGGGGTTTTCTTGGCAAAGATACTAGAGTGGTTTGTGTATCGCCAAGGCAATATTCACAGCACTGACAGTGACTATAAACATGCCGGCACAGTTCTGAAATGCAAAATATAATAGATTCTCTATGTAGAAGACAGAAGTAAAGCATTTATTCAGACACCAGAAAGCCAAATCCCAGCATCAGAAAACTGAATCCATCATAGCAACAAAAAAAGTTAATACACATAATCATTGCAGAGGGTAACACCATCCCAGTCTTTCCCCTGTTTGGGCCTTCCCACAAACAAACACTCACAAGTGTAGCTGTCCTCTCTCTTTCTCTATGCACTAACTGCTCTGACTCCCAGCTTCCTCTGGATTCCGCTCCACCCTTCCAGTTCCACCTATTCAGCAAGCTCCTCCCACCACCGGCTCCATGTGATTTCATTCAGTCTGTTATGGGGGAGGGAAGAACTTCAAATTACCATTACCATTACAGTTTGCCATTTCCTTCTCTAGCTCTTTTTACAGATGTGGAAGATAAGACGAACAGGGTTAAGTGAATTGCCCAGGGTCACACAACTAGTAAGGTCAGATTTGAATTCAGGAACATGAGTCTTTCTCATTGCTCCAGGCCATTGCTCTATCCACTGTGCCACTTAGCTGCATGTATATGATTGATGTATGTATATGTACATATATACATACACATATATATGTATATGCATGCATATATTCCAATATATTTATAGCAACATTTTTTCTGTAATATTCAAGAATTAGAAACAAAGTAGGCACACATTAATTGAAAAACAGTTTTAAAAGCCAGTGGATGTACATATGGATGTAATAGATTACATATTACATATGTAATATTACATCCATATTACATATGGATGTAATAAATTATTATTGCACATAAAGAAATGACAAATAAGAAGAATTCAAAGAAACCTGGTAAGATATATGTGAATTGATAGAGTAAAATAAGAAAATATACATATACAACTACAATAATGTATGTGAAGAGATCACTAAGATCACTCTGAGAAATTAGGAAAACGTGATCTGAAAGAATACATCATAATTTTTAAAAATACATTCCTCTTGGCACAAAGGCAAGGGACGGCTAGGACAGAATGTTATATTCTTTGTCAGATGTGGTCACTGCACTGAATTCATTTTTTGCTTAACTTTCTCATTTACTGTTTAGGCTGTTTAAATTTTAAGTTTAAATTGTATGATTTTAATGGAAGCCAAGTGGCATAGAGAGGAAGGGTATTTCCACGAATGACTGGAATATTCCATGAATATTTTTTAAAGGCATTGGAAAAACTTAAAAAAAAAAACAACAAGAAAAAATGATAGGCAAAGTGTGACTTTCTGAGATGGACCCTGTGAAAGAGGAAACAATTATATGAGTTTGAACTCATAGGACTTAGAGATGTTAGAACTAGAAGGAACTTCAGGAATCACCTAGGTCAGGGGTGGGGAGCCTGTGGTCTCAAGGCTACATGTGGCCTTCTAGGTCCTCAAGTGTGGCCCCTTGATTGAACCCCAACTTCACAGAACAAATTCCCTTAATAAAAGGATTTGTACTGTAAAACTTGGACTTAGTCAAAAGATTGTACCCAAGGATCTAGAAAAATACGTGTAATCTGGAGGCTGCTGGTTTCCCACCCCTGATAGGTCAATTTCCTGCTTTATCGATATAGGAGTTAAGTTCAATAATGGCAAATTGACTAAAAATGGTGCAGCTGTTTAGTAGCAGAACTAGATTCTATTATGTTTGTTTTTTTTTTTAAATCAATTCTATTTCTTCATAAGTATACCACACAATATTGGATTTCAAATGTCTTAAATTTCCTAACAGGAAACCAAGTTCAGCACACACTTTCACATTATTACTGGTCTGAGAACAGATGTGTAAAGAGTAGCACTATTCATTAACTTGATACTTTTCTCCCACATTATATATTAGAGGAATAGTAATATTATCCCTATATACACTTTCAAGAAGAACTGAATGTATTAATAAGACAATGCAACTAGACCACTTGGGATTCTATAAGGAAAAAAAAGGGTGCTACAGTAATGCCAAGTAATATTTGTTATTAAACAGCAATCAAAATACAGCCAAGTATAAAATGGAAAAGCAGAGCCATGAATTATCTCTGGTTCTTCATTTGCTAAAGCTAAAGCTCAAAAGACTTATGTCATCTGCAAGCCTGTTTAATACATTTCCCTACTTACATTCTGGCTCGGCCTCATGGAGTTTTCTCAATAGATGATACTTTTCAAGCAGATTGTCTTTTGGTTTGTTTCTTTGCTGGACAGCTACCCTATTTGGAATTCACTGATTGACCAGGTTGTGCCAGATTCTCCTAGCACATATACTAATTCCCTAGTTGGAAATCTGGGCCTCTCAAAAACTGCATTAACTCCTTCAGGCCACCAGGGTACCATTCAGTTCATGGAGGCAGTCATTTCCTTGGGGTGGAGGATTTGGATCGCTAAATGCTACAAAATAGCCAACAAACAAGTTTATAGAAAAAGTCCATTAATTGAAGACAAGATGTAGCCAAAGAATCCTGAGAAAAGAGTGACTTTGGGGATTTAGAAGGAACAAAACAATCCTAGCAAATTTGCTAATGTTTTTTGGATTGAAATTTTAAAAATAGAGAATGACAGAAAACAAATTAGACTCCCCATGTTGAGGTTTCAAAATCTATTTGATTTAGCATGACAATTTCTTGGCTGATTAATTCAAGCTAAGTCACATATTTGAAGGCTAGGTACTGATGTGGCTCTTATCCATAAATTTCACACCTTTTCTCCAGAGGTTTGTGGGAGCTTCCTAAAGAGCCTTGGGATAAGTGCTTTTTACTATGTTTAAGGATGGACCACTTTTACCAGGATACTGAAAAGTAGATTGAATGCCCTTGATGAAATCCTGACAATAAAAACAGCTTGTAATTTCATCATAGAATAACTAAATACCTAGGCCTGAATTCAATTTAGGTGTTCCAAGTTCTCTCAAACTGCACCGGGGCAAATGAGCCAAGTGAGTCCAGATACTATTAAAAGTTCATGTTTTTCCTATCTATCCTTACCCACTAACTCCCCATCACCACCAAACACACCTGCAAATAGAGATTCTCCTTAAAAACAAATACACACAAACACACAAAGAAATCAATATAATAGGCACATCTGAGAATTCATGGATCATTCTGCGTTTCTAGGCTATCACCTCTTTGGCATGTACTCTCTGTTAGGCAACTGAAGTCATAAGTAGTCACTGCTTTGATCAGAGACCTAAAGCTGATACAGAACACTCCACAAACTGCTCATAACAGTTTATAGTTTCTTCTACAATCTACTCTCTTGTTCTTCTTTGTATATTGAAATGCTTGTGTTGGTTAATGATTGTTAAGTTCACAATAAAAAGAATGTTTTTAAAAGCTTGTGTTTGAGACCTAAGTCTAAGAAAATATGCATGGGAAAACCCATGGACAACACTGTTCACTAAAATTAATCCATGGTTAGCCATTTTTTTCACTCAGGGAAAACACCATAAAATAGACCCTTTGCAGGGTAGGACTGCTATTTAGAAGCTGCTTCTGTCCCAGCTGGTAATTTCCTATTTTAATTAATTATTCTTGATAGCTAGACACAAAGTTCTCTTGTTTTTACCCTGCTGAAGAGCCCTTGTAGAGATTGACAATAGTTCCTTAATTTGGCATGCTGTGGTGCAGCCTTGCCCTAGTGATGGCTCCATGACCAGAGTAGACTTTGTTATGGCAGTACACTTGTGGAGAATTTGCCTAGTAGGCTATTGCTAGGTCTTTTGGAGGGCTGCTAGGTAGCACAGTCGATAGAGTGCAGAGCCTGAGTTCAGGAAGACACATCTTCAATGGCATGTATTAGCTGTGTGACCCTGGGCAACTCGCAATGCTGTTCGCCTCGGTTTTCATCTATAAAATGAATTGGAGAAGGAAATGGCAAACCACTTCAGTATCTTTGCCAAGAAAACCCCAAAATGGGTCACAAAGAGTCAAACAGGGCTGAAATGACTGAATGAATGTCTTCTGTAAAAAGATCATTTGCGGAATTATACTGATTCTTATAACAGTTATGTATATAGGCAGATAGAAAGCTAGGGAACGAACATTCCCTCTCCACTATTATTTGATATAGGTCTGGAAATACTAGAAACAATGATAAAAGAAGAGAAAGAAATGGAAAGTGTAAAGATGGGCAAAGAGGTGGTAAAATCCCCTATTTGTTGATGAGATGGTGGTTTAATTTTTTTTACTTTTTTTTTACTTTTTGGAGGGGGAAGGACAGGACATTTTGGAGTTAAGTGACTTGCCCAAGGTCACACAACTAGTAAGTGTTAACTGTCTGAGGCCATATTTGAACTCAGGTCCTCCTGACTCCAGGGCCAGTGCTCTATTCACTGTGCCACCTAGCTGCCCTGACATGATGGTTTGTTTAGAAAATCCTTAGGAATTAAGGAAAAGTACTGTTTGAGTCAATTAATAATTTCAACAAAGTTTCAGGCTAAAGATAAAGGAAAATCAGAGTCCAAATAACAACAAAATGGATAAAATATCAGAGGACCAGTCTATCAAATCACACAAAATACTTGAATAGAATCAATTACAAAATGTTCCTTAAAGATATAAGAAATAACTTAAATATTTGGAGGAGTATTCACTGCTTATGACTAGGCCACATCAATATAATAAAAACAATAATATTACCACAGTAAATTTGCAATTTTAATGCCTCACTGATCAAACTATCAAAGGCATACTTTATTAAACTTGATACAATAATAACAAAATTCATCTGTAGAAACAAAAGTGCTAAACTACTAGAGAAATGATGAAAAAATATATGGATGAAGGAATAGCACTTCAGACCTCAAACTATATTATAAAATAGAAATCATAAAAAAATATTTAGGTTAAAAAATAGAGTACCTCAATGGAACAGACTAGACAAAAGAGAATCAGAAGCAGTGGAACAATTTGGCTAATGTCTGATAAATATAAATTATAAATATAAATTTAAAATATAAATATAAATTACTTAGGAAAGAACTTCCTATTTAATAAAAAACTCTAGCAGTCTGAAAGAAATGAGACTTAGACATTATTTTATGCCACACACTACAGTGAGTTTAAAATGGATCGGTGGTCATTAATGTTAAGGATTATAACATAAACAGGTAGAGGAAAAGTGGATCATATAGCTTTCATGGCTATGAGTAATAAGTGTATTCTTAACCAAACAAAGTATATATGTATAATGAAAGCTAAGATAGTTAACTTGATTATATGAAAATAAAAAACTTCTGCACAAACAAAATTAGTGCACTTAGAAAAAGAACAAAAATATTTAAGTGGGAAAGTTTTCTTTGTATACAACACACACATACACACAAACACATCTATGTCTCTCATTAATGTATCTATTTGTCAATTGCCAAAAGCCATTTCTCAGTAGAGAAGTGGTGAAAGGATATAAGGATATAAATATACAGTTTGCAAAGAAACTGCAAACAATTAACAACTATATGAAATAGTGTTCCAAACCACCAGTAATAAAAGAAGTACAAAATAATCCTAAGGATTCTCTTTACATTCAGAAAATTGGTAAAGATGACAAAATATGGAGCTAATCGATGTTGGTGAGGTTGTGGAACATAGGCACACTCATGCATTATTGGTAGAGCTATGAGTACAGTCATTTTGGAAAGCAATTTGGAATTATGCAAATAAAGCAACTAAAATGTTTATATCCTTTGACCCAGAGACTCACTACTAGCCCTATATCTTGAGGATATCACTGAAAAGAAGAAAATTCATATATACATAAAATATTTATGACAGCTTTTTTTTTGTAGTAACAAAGAATTGAAAGTAAAGTAAATGCCCACTGATTGGGGAGTGGCTAAACAAATGATGGTCTATGAAAATAATGGACTATTATTTTTATAAGAAACAACAAATTTGGTGAATTAAAAAAGTGTGAAAGATTTAAGTGAGTGATACAGAGTGAAGTAAGCAGAGGCAAAAAATATACAATAACTATAATAATGCACATGGGAAAAGTAAAAAACATTAAAATTGAATGTTGCAAAATTACTAAGAACACACATGGCTCCAAAGAATATATGCAAGAAGACATCCCTACCCTGCTCCTTTGCAAAGGTGAGGTGGTCACAGACATGGCATACTGAATATACTTTTGGATTTTTTCCAATACATTAATCATTTTTAAAATTTTTTGACCTTTTTCTTTTTTTTTTTAAAGTGTTATTTCTTATATGGGATGACTCTCTGAAAGGAGGGGGGAAAATAATGCTGTGAGAATTTCTGGTGATATAGTAAAAGATAACGACACAAATTAATTATTAAAAAAAGAAAACTGTTCCATCATATATATCTCCAGATGTCAGTTCATATTCAGTCCAACTTGAAGGTATACACCTGACCTAACCCATCCTACCTTTCCCCCAAGTTACTCCCTGGGGTAGGAAAAATAGGTTTTGGATCCAGCTTAAGTACTTTGACTCAATGGATACCAGTAAATTTGGTCTAGGTCTCAGAGTAGACCAGAATCCCCAAGGCAACAGCTGAAATTTCCCAGACAAGTGATATGATTCTGAGGCAAACTGCTCATCAGAACTGTGATGCTAATACATTCTAACTGAGAAGGCCAATCTGAATAAATGAAAAGTCTGAATTAGGGCTCTTATTCCATGGATGAATCCCCTCCTCCCTTAGTCATTTCTCTTTCTCCCCATGTTCCTTTTCTCGCTATTGATTTTGTGCTCCTTTTCGACAAAGTTGTTTACTTCCCTATCTTAAAACAAAGAAACAAATAAAGACCCTCTCCTTGTTCATATTGCTCTCTCAAGCTGTTTTCCTATCTCACTCATCCCTTTTTCCCTCTAAACTTTAAGAAAAATGTCTATGCTCCGTTGCCTTCACTTCCATGCCACTCATTCACTCCTCAGTTTCCTGCCATCAGATTTCGCTCTGTACCACTTTACCACTGCTGAAACTGCTTTCTCCAAGGTCCCCAATGACCTCCTAATTGCCTAATGATCCAATAGACTTTTCAGTCCTAATCTTCCTTGACCTCCCTGCAGCATTTGGTTCAATTGCTATTTTCCTGGCTTTCATAACATTGCCCTCCCCTGATGATTCTTTCTTCTGTCTCTGACCACTCCTCATTTTCCTTTACTGGTTATTCTTCTTCTTCCTGACCCCCAACATTGTCCAAAGGTCTGTCTTCCAGAACACTTCTTTTCTCTATATCTTCTCCCTCGGTAGCCTCACATCTCACTTCCATGTACATGATCCTGCTAATACCTCAAACTCAGCATGTCTGAAATTTACTTTCATTTTACCACTGAAACTTGTCCCTCCTCTCAACTTTCCTTTTCTGTTGAAGACAGCCCCATTTTCTCTGCCCAAACTTATGACTTCAGAGTTGTCTTTTTCCTCCTTCCCTTAACATTCATTCCCACACATTCAATAGATACCCAAATTCTTATTATTCTATTTCTTTTTTGTGGTAGTTTATTTTTTTTAGTCTACATCATTCATTTCCACAAGATTTTGAGTTACCAATTTTCTCCCCATTTTCCCCTTACCCACCACCCCAAAACAGCAATCCCACTGAATATCCCCTCCCCCAATCTGCTCTCTCTTATATATTCCCCCATCCCCCCTCTGATTTTCCAGTAGGGCACAGTGGATCTCTATGCCCCAGTACCTGTATATTTTATTTCCCAGTTACATGTAAAATAATAATAATAATAATAATAATAATAATAATATATTTTAAACATTTTATTTTAAACCTTTGAATTCCATATTATTCCCCTACCTCCCTCCTCACCTGCCTTTACTGGAAAGATAAGCAATTCAATATAGATTGTACATGTGTAGCTATGCAAAACATTTCCGTAGTGGATATGTTGTGAAAGACTGACTATATTTCCCTCCATCCCATCCCCCTCCACTTGTTCTATTCTCTACTTTGATCCTGTCCCTTTTCAAAAGTGTGTGTTTCAAACTTCCCTCCCCCACAGCCTGCTGTCCCTTCCATCATCCCCCCTCTCAGCTCCTTCCCCCCTACTCTGCTGTAGGGTGAGATACCCTATTTAGTGTGAATGTCATTCCCTCCCCAAGCCAAATTCCTTGAAAATAAGGTTGACTCATTCCCTTTTGCCTTCCTGTTCTTCCCCTCCATTGTAACAGTTTTCCCTTGCCTCTTCTATATGAGATAATTTTCCCAATTCTGTCTTTCCCCATCTCCTCTCATTATATTCCTCTCTCACCTCTTAATTTCACCTTGTAAGTATCATCCCTTCCCATTAAATTGGTCCTGTGCCCTCTATCTATGTATACCTGTACACATATATACACACACTCACATATGTATTCATATGCCCATATACCCTCCTATATAGACATATATATGTATATATACATATACATATATATATTTCTATTCCCTTCAACTATTCTCATACTGAGAAAAGTTTCATAAGTTACAATTATTGTTTTTCCATGTATGAATGTAAGTAGTTCAACTTTGATAAGTTCCTTATGATTTCTTTTCCTTGTTTACCTACACATGCTTCTCTTGCTTCTTGTATCTGAATGTCAAATTTTCTATTCAAATACGGTTATTTCATCAAGAATGCTTGAAAGTCCTCTATTCCACTGAAAGTCCTCTATTCCAACATGACACTCAGTTTTGCTGGGTAGGTGATTCTTGGTTTTAATCCCAGCTCCTTTGACCTCTAGAATATCACATTCCAAGCCCTTTGATCCCTCGGTGTAGAAGCTGCCAGATCCTTTGTTATCCTTATTGTGTTTCCACAGTATTCAAATTTTTCTTCCTGGCTGCTTGTAATATTTTCTCCTTGATCTGAGAACTCTGGAACCTGGCTATAATATTCCTAGGAGTTTCCTTTTTGGGATTTTTTCAGTAGGTGATTGGTGGATTATTTCAACCTCTATTTTGCCCTCTGGTTTTAAAACATCAGAGCAATTTTCCTTGAGAATTTCTTGGAGGATGATTTCTAGGGTTTTTTTTTTTTTTGTTTTTTTTTTATCATGGCTTTCAGGTAGTCCAGTAATTTTTAAGTTATCTCTCCTGGATCTACTTTCCAGGTCAGTGGTTTTCAATGAGATATTTCACATTGCCTACTATTTTTTCGTTTTTTGGATCTGTTTAATAGTATCTTGATTATTCATAAAGTCACTAGCTTCCATTTGCTCTAATCCAATTCTGAAGGAATGATTCTCTTCAATGAGCTTTTGAGATTCTTTTTCCATCTGACAAATTCAGCTTTTTAAGGCATTCTTCTCCTCATTGGCTTTTTGAGCCTCTTTTGCCATTTGAGTTAGTCTATTTTAAAGGTGTTATTTTCTTCAGTCAGTTTGTTGACTCTCATTTCATAATTTTCTTGCATCATTCTCATTTCTCTTCCCAATTTTTCTTCCACTTCTCTTATTTGGTTTTCAAAATCCTTCTTAAGCTCCTCTATGAACTATAAGCAGCTTATTCTTTTCTTGGAAGCTTCTGGTGCAGGAGTTCTGACTTCACTGTCTTCCTTCTGTTCCACGCCCCCATCCTTTTTGTCCCCAAAAAAGGAGTCCAAAGTATAGTTACCGTGCTTGCCTTGATTCCCTCATTTGCTCATGTTGCTACTCAATTACTTGACTTTTGAGTTTCTGCCACAGTAGAACTCTGCTACCAGAGAGGAGAGCTTTGTCTCAATTGCTGGGGTTTTCTCAGCTGCTGGAGCTATTAGTTGGGTGCCCTCTCTGAAGCTTCCCCGTGCTCTGGCAAGCTGGTCACACACCCCAGGACCTCCACCCTATACTGCAATCCAGATCCAAGCAGGTTAAAGCAAGAGTGATTACCCCTCAGACTGGTCACTTGGTCCCCCTACAATCTGCAGGCCAGGAACTGAAGCAGCCATGTGGCAGCAGCTGCATGGCCCTCTGCCACTTCTTGCTCTGGGGGGAAAAAGCCAACTGCATTCCCAAACTCCCAGGTCCCAAAGTCCACACTGCACTGACCTCTCACTTTGTCCTTAGCATTTATGGGTTGATAATTCCAGAAACCTCCATAGCTGCTGGTGATCTGAAGTCCCTCCAGCCATGGCCTGGTTGTGGCCACCCTGAGGCTAAAACCTCAGGCTGGAGCAAGGCTGGGCTCTGCTCCCAGAGTGCTGGGCTGGCCGATTCCTGCTGGGCTGTGGGCTGTCCTCAGCAGGAGGTTAGCTTCTCTGTGTTATTTTGTAGGTTCTGTAGCTCCAAAGTTTGTTCAGAGTCACCTTTTACATGAATTGGAGGAGGTGGAAGAGGGAGCCCCGAGGAAGTCCTGTCTCTACTCCACCATCTTGACTCTGCCCCTATTATTCTATTTCTTGAAATATCTCTAGCCTCTTAGTCCTCCTTTCTCATTCCACTGCTACTACCCTAAGACCTTCATCTTATGTGTTAGATGATCTTCCTCTTCCAGCTCCCCTCCTCCTCAACCCATACTTTGTAGTACTGCCAAAGGAATCTTCATAATTCCCACATCTGACTCCACTACTCTCTTGCTTCAAAACTTTCAGTAACTCCCCTTTATCTATCAGTTGAAATACAAACTCTTTAACCTGGAAGTTGAGGCCCTCCATGACCTGGATCCAACTTACTTTTCCAGAGTTCTTTTTCATATTCTAGTCTCTGATCAAACTGAACTACAATCTGTTTCTCCAATTCCATCCTGTCATCTCCTACTTAGATAGAGAGATATAAAGGGGGAGAGGGAGAGGAGGAGGAGAGAGAGAGAGAGAGAGAGAGAGAGAGAGAGAGAGAGAGAGAGAATAAAATAAAATAAAATAAACATTTATTAAGCACTTACTATATGGCAGGCACTGTGCTTAGGGCTGGGGATACAAAAAATAAAAAGAAAGATAATTCCTGCCCTCAAAGAGCTTTCAATCTGATGGGGGGAGACAACATACAAAAGGAGGTGGGGGTTGCTGTGGGTGGGCAGGGGGGACACCAGAGGGGCCTAGAGTAAGGGGCTTCTTATTTCATGGAGCTGAAAGCAGGCAGATGAGTAGGTGCAAAATGGAGTGAGATTGTAGTGCAATTTCTGCCATCTATGAAGGAAGGCATTTGGAAGACTTTGATGGTCCACCTGCAGCCCTCCAGTCAGTGTGTTGAGGAAGCTAAGAAAGGTGGTATGAATGCTTGAGTTAACACCATTGTGATGAGACTGGAAGTGATGGGCTTATTCTCTGAGGGGCATCTTGTTCCATGGAGTTAAAACCTGGGGTGGCTAGGTGGCAGTGAATAGAGCACCAGCCCTGGAGTCAGGAGGACCTGAATTCAAATCCAACCTCAGACAAGTAACACAAAACTAGCCGTGTGACCATGGGCAAGTCACAACTCCAATTGCCCTCCAAAAAAAGCAAACAAAAAACAAAACAAAACAAAAAAAACCAGAGCATCAGATGCAGAGTGAAGTTAGATAGATGGCCATTTATTAAGCATTTACTATGTGTCAAGAACTCTCTTAAGTGCTGGGGATACAAATATAAGGGAATAAGATAGTCTTTGCCCTCAGGGAACTTTTATCCTAATGGAGGAAGACAACACATAAAGGAAAGATAGGAAATGAGGAAAGGGAAATCTAGGAGAAGAGAAAAAGAATAGAGAGTGAGTCAAAGTGTGAATTACATGAAGCAAGACTAGGGCTCTTCCTGAAATAGTGATTCTGGGACTTTGTAAATGGTATACGTGGAATGAGATAGTTCTTGTCTCCTATTGATATCCTTCTCCTTCTTTAAGACATAGTTCTGGTGCTGCCTTATTCATTAAGTTTTTCATAGCATGAGCACTTCTCTCTTACTTCTCCTATAAACATAATCATTTTCTAAAGCATACTTTGGTTATTTGTATATCTTATCCCTTCTAGGTGGCCCAGAAGATAGAGTATCAGTGATGCAGCCAAGAAGATTCATATTCCTGAGTTCACATCTGGTCTCCTACACTTACTAGCTGTGTGACCCTGGGCAAGTCACTTAACCCTTTTTGCCTCCATTTCTTCATCTGCAAAATGAGTTGGAGAGGAAATGGCAAACCACTCTCGTATCTTTGCCAAGAATACCCCAAAATGGGGTCACAAAGAGTCAGATGTGACTGAAAAATGACTGACCCTCCCATAATAACTTTGAGGGCAGGGACTGTGCTGTTTTTATGGATAGATAGTGTTGTAAAATGGGTCAGATTTGGGTTTGATTTTTGGTTCTATAGCTTACTGAAATGAGGCCTTAGGCAAGTCACTTAACATTTCTGTATCTTAGTTTCCTTAATTGTAAATTAGAGATAGCATTTATAATGAAACTCTAATTAAAGTATGTTAAACCTTGCAAATATTAAACTTCTGACTGTGACTTCTTTCTATTGTTATTGAACTATATTACAAAGAGGAGTGCCTTGCAATAATAGGAGCTTAATAAATGTTTTCTAAATTGAATTGAAACTTCATCCACGACTTTTTTTTCTTCATTAAGGTGCAATATACACTATATAAAGGATTTTCTGTGCAAAGGCAAAGAAATTGTAAAGCAACACTCCAGTCAAAATCTGGATAATCTTGGGGGAATGATGGATAACTATCAAGATACCAAAGCAAATGAATATGGTAAAATTCCTTTAATATAGACTCTTCAAGATTGGTGTGATGTGATGTGATCAGAGCTAGTATGGTTCAATATGGAAAACAAAGATGGGGATACGTATTATTAACAGAAGAGTTAATCAGTGCTGAAGGAATCAAGCCACTATTCTCATAGTGAAACCAAACTGTGGTGAGGAGTTTATTTCCTTAAAAATCTTGCTCTTTTTCATATCTGTACATGTAGATATTTTAGTAAATAGCATTAAAACTTTATTTTGTTCAAGCACAATTGATTAAAAAAACAGCTAGTCACTTGATCTTAATTCACCATACGTATTTAACATTTTGAAATAAGAGACCATAACCACCCTCCTTCTTTCTTATATTGAGCCCAAATCTCCCTCTTTCCAAATTCTATTTTTTGGTCCTCAAGGATCAGTTAAAACAGGTAATCCTTCTTTCATGAGACAGACCTTCAAATGTTGGAAGACAGTGATCATGTCTTCTCAAAGTCTGCTCTGCTTCAGTTCTTCTGATCCATCCTCCCTCCCAAATCTTTGGCTCTTCAGTTAATTCTCTTCTGAATGCTTTGTTTATCCAGCTCATCAATGTTACACCCACAGCCGTACTCCCACTGAACATATTCCTCTCAATGTGACCAAGGTAGAGAATAGTGGGAATCTTTAACTCTGGTTTCTCAAAGACATTTTAAGTGCAGTGTGAAGATGGCCTTTAATCTCATTGAGAGACGCTTAGCTAACTTTAGTGGGGTTTCTTACCAGAGAATTGGTCCCCAGGGGGCAGATCTAAACACCTGTCAGTCTGTATTTATGTTTTCTTTTATCTTCACTCTCAATAGCTTTTCATATGTTTGCTTTGATCATTCTGCCTGGTACTGCTGGACTCTCAAGACCTTGGGTCTTTCCATCAGCCCTGTAGGTGAATCCCTCATCTAGTTGTTGTCTCCTCCAATTAGATCGTGTGTTCTTGGGGAGCAGGGACTGTCTCACTTTCTTATTTATGTTCCCAGGGCTTAGTATGTGCTTGGCATACTTTTATTGTTGTCCAGTGGTTTTTCAGTCTTGTCTGAGTCTTTTGGGGTTTTCTTGGCAAAGCTACTGGAGTAGTTTGTCATTTACTTCTCCAGCTCATTTTACAGATAGGGAAACTGAGACCAACAGAGTTAAGTGACTTGTCCAGGGTCACACAGCTAGAAAGCATCTGAAGTTTACTTATAACTTACAACTCAGTCCTCCTGACTCCAGGGATGACACTATTCATTGAGCCATCTAGCTGCCCTGCTTGGTAAAATAAAAATGCTTTTCTGTTCAACTGTACACTGAGCTATTTGGAGGTACAGATGGAGACTGTGTCTTTGTTAGCACCTTCCTCTCTTCCCCTCTCCACCCCAGCTCTTAAAATACATAGAGTCCTATATACAATTTCTTAATTAATTCCATTTTCTCTGCTGCCCAAGACTTAAAGTTAGCAAATTAGGGAGGAAAAATTTAGAAAACTTAGCAGTGATAATAGCTAATTATATATTTTATATTTAAAAGAACCAGTGGAAACACTTTAGCAATATTTAAAATCCAAATGGACCTAACATCAAAGGGGAGTAATAATACTATAATGAGGCCAATATGAGTTTCTATAGTTCTTTTCTTTTATAGTTTTTTTGGAAGACATCACAGGCATTCTATAATTTGTTTAAAAATGTAAATAATTATACATATCAGGTTGTGTGCATATTCTTTCTATCAAAACATATTCAAATTTTATTCCCTATATTCCTGCCTTTGTAACTTTGCCCATTTTAAATTCTTTTAGTTTATCTAACATTGCTTTTTTTTTTTAAGAAGCAGAATGGTCTAGTGGATAAAGAGCTGCCTAAGAACCCAGAAGACCTGAGTTCCAATCCTGTCTCTGACTTGTGTAGGACATTGGTGGGCACATCATTAGACAACTCTTCAAAGTTATAGATTTCAGAGAAGATACTGACCTACCTGTACAGGAAGTTTCCTTATCTAGGGTGTTTCCTACATGGATGAAATCACAAGTCTAGTTCTTACATCAAATATTTTTTTAAGCAGCTTTATGTCCTAAAAATTCTATGAAAGAACCACAAGTATGTTTCCCTTCTTCAGTCAGTCATTTACTCTTTTTTTTTTTAAAGGAGGGAGTTGGGGTTAAGTGACTCGCCCAGGGTCACACAGGAAGTGTCTGAGGCCAGATTTGAACTCAGGTTATCCTGACTCCAGGGTTAGAGTTCTATCCACTGTACCACCTACCTGCCCCAGTTCATTTACTCTTGCCCCATCTTCCACTTTCCCTAGGATCTTTTTCTTTTTCTTTTTTCTTTTTTCTTTTTTTGTTTTTTGTTTTTTGGAGGGGAAAAGACAGGTCAATTGGGGTTAAGTGACTTACCCAAGGTCACACGGCTAGTAAGTGTTAAGTGTTTGAGACTAAATTTGAACTCAGGTCCTCCTGACTCCAGGGTTGGTGCTCTATTCACTGTGCCACCTAGCCACCCCTTTAAATCTTAATCTCTTAAATAGTTTCAACCCTGCATAGAGTCTTTTCTTATTTTTAAATAGAATAGTCTTGTATTTCTCACACATGTTCAAGCCCCATTTATCCCTTGTGTGCTGATGAATGTTTAACAACCAGCTCTCAAGAAAAAAAAATGTATGGAGGAGACACTTCTAAGTTTATTCTGCATTTTTACCAAAATGCAGCTAGCCGTGCACTGAATGTATGGCTGGGCCTGGAATCAGGAAGACCTGAGTTCAGATTTGACCTCAGGCACTTACTAGCTGTGTGACCCTGGGCAAATCACTAATCCTGTTTATTCAATTTCCTCCTCTGTAAAATGGAGATAAATGTAGATTAAGGATCAAATTAGACAATATTAATGAAAAGCACTTAGCATAGTGTTTGGCACATAGTAGGCACTATATAAACGTCCCTTCCCTTGCTCTATTTACATTTTCTCCTTCACTTTCTTAAATCCAGACAATCCACAAAACAGTAAATCAAATCTGATTTGGTACTTCTAAGTGTTTGGCACTTCTGATGTGTCAATGTTCACATAAAAACCTTAATGTTAAGTGTTTGTTCCATCAAGCCCTTGTTTTCCTCTCAACCTTCTCTGAACATTTTCCCCTGTTACACAGCTTACAACACAAAGTACTCTCACCCAATCCCCTATTCCTGGTTCTTAGAATTTCTTTTTTGGCTTCTATTTCCCATTTACAATCCATGCTTAGAAGTTCCAATTTGTTTTGTGACCATCCCACCCTTAATCTTCCCTGTCCTAAAACTCCCACTCACCTCTCCCTCTCCCTGTCTCTTTCCCTATTGATTTTAATGGACAGTCAATCCTCAACATTTGCATTTAACTTTCATTGTGTGAATTTATTATTAATTAACCTCATCTTCTTTCCCACATTGGCAATGGCCTATTAATGGCTATGCACAGCAGAGAAGAAAAAAAAAGAGGCAGGGTTATGGGGCTTGGGCTTAGCAAGTGTCTAGCCTCCCCCACTGCTGGTGGGTTCCCAAGTGTCAGAGTCCCTCTGGGGGCAGTTCTGAGCTTGGAAGAGGCCCAGGACTCAGCCGGAGGCATGTGCTTTACATCTGGGAACAGCTGAAAGGGATATTAGAGATGGCTGGCTGCCCTTTCCCTTTTCCCCTTGGAGTTCTTCTGACAAGTCTGCCTCTGCCCCCCCTGTCCCTTCCAGGGTTGCCTCTCAACATTTCATGGTTATTGTGTTAGGGAAAGTACACATTATCACAATTAATATTTTGTTATAAAGAATTGTATCCAGAAAAGCATATTTTCAGCAATCTTTAGTAAAAGATTATAGTTTTGGGTGGTCGTTATTTCCCATAGGTTCAATGTATCAACATTGACATTTCTTACTTTTGTGCTATTTTCTAGGAAATTACTTTGCTAAAGTTGGATTGACTGTATTTCTATGCAAAACCGGTGTGTGTGTGTGTGTGTGTGTGTGTGTGTGTGTGACTCTCCTCTATCTAGTACAGGTAAGAGTGAGGTTGATGTGACATCCAATCTCCCACCCCTTTCTTCATGTTTGTATCTTAATCTTCTTGCACATTCTAAATATGAGGAATATTAAGTTTTTTCTCTTTCTTCCTCATTTCCCTTTCTTTTTCTCTCTTTTCTTTCCTTTTTTTAAGACCATCAAAACAGAACAAAACCGCCTCTTGGCTTTATGTTTATCTTAGGATGCTGAAAGAACATTTCTTCTCCTATTATTAGAATGTAAACATTTCATCATGATTTAGCTCCTTCTGATAATTTAAATGCATTTACCTTTCTCAGTTGGTTTTGATTTAAACTTACAATGTAAGTTTTCTATTAAAGGTTCTTTTGTTTCTCATTGTAGGATTATACTCAGACTTTCAGGCTAAGTTAGTTTTCATTGTAAGCCATTATGTTTTGTCTTTTGGAATAGTATAGATTCTCTTTCCTTTTTGTTAATGGCTAACAAGTCTTTTGTTATATTAATTTCTTTATTTTTATTTATTCTTTCATTTATTTGTTTGTTTGTTTATGATTATTTATTAATTTAATTTTAAATAAACATTCATTTTCACAAGATTTTGAGTTACAAATTTTCTCCCTGTCTCTCTCCTAACCCCCACCCCAGGATAGCGAGCCTACTGAATACCCCTTCCTCCAATATGCTCTCTCTTATATCCTTCCCCAATCCCCCCTAACTTTCTAGCAGGGCAAACTATATGCCATTGCCTGTATATTGTATTTCCTGGTTGCATGTAAAAAAACAATTTTTTAAACATTTGTTTTTAAAACTTTTGAGTTCCAGATTCTTTCCTTTCTTCCCACCCCCACTGGGAAGATAAGCAATTCAACATAGGTTGTACATGTGTAGGTATGCAAAACATTTCCATAATAGTTATATTGTGAAAGATAACTATATTTCCCTTCATCCTATCTCACCCCCCACTTATTCTGTTTTCTCTTTTGACCTCATCCCTCTCCCCCAATCTGCCCTCCCTTCTATTATCCCCTCTCTTATCCCCTTCCCCCCTACTTTCCTGTAGGGTAAAATACCCAGTTGAGTGTGTATGTTATTCTCTCCTTAAGCCAAATTCAATGAGAGTAAGGTTGACTCATTCCCTTTCACCTTCCTACTCTTCCCCTCCATTGTAACAGTTTTCTCTTGCCTCTTTAATATGAAATAATTTACCCTACTCTATCTCTCCCTTTCTCCTCCAAATATATTCCTCTCTCACCTCTTAATTTTATTTTTTAGATGTTATGCCTTCATATTCAACTCATCCTGTGCCCTCTGTCTATGTATACATGTACACACACACACATATATATACACACACATGCACCCTCCTATACTTACATATATGTGTATGTATACATATATATTCCCTTCAACTATCCTCATACTGAGAAAAGTCTCATGAGTTACAATTATTGTTTTTCCATGTGGGAATGTAAATAATTCAACTTTAATAAGTTCCTTACAATTTCTTCTTCCTGTTTAACTTCTCATGCTTCTTTGTATTTGAAAGTCAAATTTTCTGTTCAGCTCTGGTTTTTTTCATCAAGAATGCTTGAAAGTCCTCTATTTCATTGAATACCCATATTTTTCCCTGAAGCATTATACTCAGTTTTGCTGGGCAGGTGATTCTTGGTTTTAATCCTACCTCCTTTGACCTCCAGAATATCATATTCCAAGCCCTTTGATCCCTTAATGTGGAAGCTGCTAGATCTTGTGTTATCCTGATTGTGTTTCCATAATACTCACATTGTTTCTTCCTGACTTCTTGTAATAGTTTCTCCTTGACCTGGAATTTTGTTATAATATTCCTAAGTTTTCTCTTTGGGATCTTTTTCAAGAGGCGATCAGTGAATTCTTTCAATTTCTTTTTTGTCCTCTGGTTCTAGAATATAAGGGCAATTTTCCTTGATAATTTCTTGAAGGATGATGTCTAGGGTCTCTTTTTGATTGTGACTTTCAGGTAGTCCAATAATTTTTAAATGATCTCTTCTGGATCTATTTTCCAGGTCAGTTGTTTTTCCAATGAGATATTTCACATTGTCTTCTATTTTTTCATTTGTTTGGACCTGTTTTATAGTATCTTGATTTCTCATAAAGTCATTAGCTTCTATTTGCTCCAATCTAATTTTGAAGGAATTATTCTCTTCAGTGAGATTTTTAAATTCCTTTTCCACCTGGCAAATTTGACTTTTTAAGGCATTCTTCTCCTCGTTGGCTTTTTGAGCCTCTCTTGCCATTTGAGCTAGTCTATTTTTAAGGTGTTATTTTCTTCAGTATTTTTTGGGTCTCCTTTAGCAGGCTGTTGACTTGCTTTTCATTATTTTCTTGCACCTTTCTCATTTCTCTTCCCAATTTTTCCTCTACTTCTCTTACTTGATTTTCAAAATCCTTCTTGTGCTCCTCCATAACCTGTGACCAATTCATATTCTTCTTGGAGGCTTTTGATGCAGGAGTTTTGACTTTGTTGCCTTCTTCTGGTTCTATGTTTTGATCCTTTTTGTTCCCCAAAAAGGATTCTATGGTCTGATTGTGTGCTTCCTCTGTTTGATCATCTTGCAAGCCAATTACTTGATTTTTAAACTCTTTGCCATGGTTGAACTCTGCTTCCAGAGTGGAAAGAGCTGTGTCCCAAATTGCTGGGGTTTTGCGCAGCTGTTGTCAGAGATATGAGGAGGACTCCCTCTCTACAGCCTCCACAGGCTCTGATACACTAGCGTTCCTCACGCCAGGACCACCACCCAAGACTGCTACCCAGATCCAAGCAGGTCAAAGCAAGAGCCATTACCCTCGGAATGGTCATTTGTTTCCTCTATGATCTGTAGGCCAGGAGCTCAGGAGGTAGCCATGTGGCAGCAGCTGCAGCCACCATGCCACCACTACCTCTGCCTCCCCGGGGGAAGGGGACAGACTGTGCTGTTCTTTCACCCAGGTCCAACAGAGTTTCCTACTCACCTTTTACTTTCTCTTTGGTGTTTATAGGTTGAGAGGTCTGGAAACCACCACAGCTGCTGGTAATTCACTCTCCTGAAGTCTGCTCTGGCCTGTTCTGGGCCGCAGGTCTGGGCCAGAGTGGTTCATGCGGGACTGTGCTCTACTCCCAGCTTGGTGAGACGGATTCATCCTGTAGGTCTGCCAGGCCCCCTGCAGTGGGAGATTTGTTTATCTCTGTCACTTTGTGGGTTCTGTAGCTCTAAAATTTGTTTAGAGTCATTTTTTACAGGTATTGGAGGTGGTTGGAGCTAGAGCTCCTGCTTTTACTGGAGTCTTGTCTCCATCCCCTATCAAGTCTTATATGAGCTTCATTGTAGTACCTAGGTTCTTAAGGCCTATTTATGGTTGCTTGCAGTATTTTATTTTTGACCTGGGCCTTTGAATTCTACTATCATATTACTGGGAGTTTTAATTCTTTATTTTTTTTAGGAGATTACCAGAAAGTACTTTCTATTTCTACTTTACTGTCAGATCTGGGCAGTTTTCAATAAAGATTTCTTGAAACATGGTGCCCAGGTTTGGGGTTTTTTTTGTTTGCTTGTTTGGTTATGTTTTTCAGGGAGTGCAATCATTCTTAAATTGTCTCTTCTCAACCTGTTTTCTAGGTCAATTTTTTTCATGTTAGATGTCTTGCATTTTCTTCTAATTTTCAATTTTTTAATTTGTTCTAATATTTCTTGTTGTCTCTTGGAGTCATTGAGCTTTATTTATTCCATTCTAATTTTCAAGGAGTTCACTACTTGGGTAAGATTTATCACCTTCTACTCAAAGTTATTTATTTTTCTGTCATTTTTCCTTCAGACCTCATTTCATTTTTTACTTCCTATTTTATTTCCTGCAGGTCCTTTTATACTCCTTGTGGCTAAACCACTTTTTTCTTCTTCTCAGGCTCTAATAATTGTGGTGTTAGCTCTTTTCTTCTGGATTTACTTCTTTAGTGTTTTTTAATGCACAATATTTCTTCATTGTGTTTGGTGTTTTCTTCTAACTCCTGTTTCACTTCTTGGTTTAGGACCCTAACCAGGGACAAGTTCATTGCTCACCTCTATTCTAGAGTCCCTGTTTAGTACTGTTTCCCTTTAGCACTGTTGACATATCTTGATCTGGTGGTGCCACCTCTTGGGCTGCTTTCTTCACAGACTAACAAATTGCTGGTATCATCTGCTGGATTATTTTTTTATTTTAATTTTTTTTAATTTATATTTTTCTTTTTTATTATGAATTTGACAATCATTAATAAACATAATTATATAGCTTAATGTGGATAGGAATGTGATGCTACATTATTTTCTCTAAGGACTACCATCTGCTAGTCCTCTAATGAATTTCAACTGCTATGCAGTTCTAACCACTCTGCTGGGAGTGGTTAAATTTTTTTTATGATATACCCTTGGGTCTAAGCTTATGGGTCACTTCAGTTCTTTTGTGAGTCAGACTTATAGCTACACCTAGCCAGTCAGCTAACCAGCCAGTAAGCATTAGCTGTTGTGTTAAATTTGTCTTTTGGATTTCTTTGCTTCTGCTCCAGAGACAATATTGTAAGGATGGTAAGTCCATTCCTTTCAATTCTAATGATGTACCTGGCAGTCAGCAGTGGACACAGCCTTAGAGTTTCACATTTTTAAAACTTTGAGGGTTCAGGGAGTTCAAGCAAGTTGGAACTAGAAATCTTATAGTTACATTCAAGTTTTTCCCTATAACTGTATTTCCTAGGTTATTCATTAACATTGAAATGATCCACCTTAAATAACCCTACCCAACATCATTCAGGGGCTCATTTTGTAGCTAATTCATCCATGCAGGCCTTCAAGAAATTTTTAATGAAAGTTTGAGGTCCATATTGAGATTCTATTCTAGACATGGTAATCACCTGTTAATTCCTACCTTAAAATGTATTAGATCAAAGTCATCTCTTTCATGTGACAAGGCATGGAATTTTGAGATTGCAACTTATATGAATTCTAGGTTATTTTCTGAGAAAAAAAAAATGGCCTTAGCTGGATTTACTTCTATTTGAATTGTTCTTTCTGGGATGTATCCAGCTCTTCAATTGTCTTGATGGAGCAATGGGCTTTGCCCTCTTTATGTCTGCATAAAACTTTTACTTTACTCAATAATCTTTGTGGAACAGACTTATGTTAGAAAATTCGATTCTGAATTTACTTTGATCTAGCACCTGCCAAAAGATTGCTTGAGACATTTAACATAGATAGGCTAATGGAAGTGTTAACTATCCATTCACTTCTGTTCTCTGCATTGTATCCATATCTGTGTTAAACCTGATAAACAAATAGCAAATTTTCGGGGCCTTATATCTCAATCTGCCGCGGATAAATCTTAGCCAGAGTCAAGCAGAACTAACCATTTGAATGGTGTTTTTATAATTTTAAGCCTTTATTGATAGCATTGTCTTTTAGGTTATCCACTGTTCTTTATACAAGGTCTTGCGATAACCCACTTGAATTTAGTTTAGGAAAAGTTTGTCTCTGCAAATGAATGCATGTACTTTTGACAGAGAGAGAGAGAGAACTATGAAACACAAAACTATATTATGCAAGCCTCTTCTACTAGGACCAGTGTGGTAAATTCTTTTTTTTAAACAAATGCTTTATTAACTTCTGTTTTACATCATTCATTTCCGCCAGATTTTGAGTTACAATTATTTTCCCCCCTGTTTTTCCCCTACCCACCCTCCCAGAATAGCAGTCCCACAAGATATTGCTTCCTCCAATCTGCTCTCTCCCATACCTTCTCCCATACCCCCATCGACTTTTCCATTAGAGGAAGATGAATCTTTGTGTCCCAATACCTGCACATCTTATCTCCCAATTATAGGCAAAAGAGTATTAATAATAGTATTTATATATATATTTGAAACATTTAATGTTACGACCTCGAATTTCAGATCCATTTCCTTCCTCCCTTGTCACCCATTCCTTCTTGGGATATAAGTAATTCAGTATATGTTGTACATGTCTAGTTATGCAAAACATTATCATAGTAGATATATTGTACAAGGCTGCTTATAATTCCCTCCCACTCATCCCACCCCCCACCTGATCCATTCCCTATTTGATCCTGTCCCTCTTCTATAGTGGGTATTTCCAGCCTCCCCTCCCCCCAAGGATGCCCTCCCATCCATCATCCTTCCTCTCATCCCCCTTCCCCCTATTCTGCTGCAGGTTGAGATATCCCATTTAGTATATATGTCATTTTCTCCCTGAACCAAATTCAATGTGAATGTGGTTTTGCCTTTTTAGCCTTCCTTATTCTCCCCCTCCTTTGCAACCACTTCCCCTTGCTTCTTCTACATGGGATAGTTTACCCTACCCTGTCTCTCCCCATCTCCTCTTGCCACTTTCCTCTCTCATCTCATAATTTCACCCCTCGAGTATCCTCCCTTCCCAACAAATTCAACCTATGCCCTCTCTCCATGTATAACTGTAAACATATATACACACATTCACATATGTATTCATATGACCATACACCCTTCTTCCATTATTTTCATACTGAGAAAGGTTTCATCAGTCATAGTTATTGTTTTTCCATGCAGGAATGTAAATAGTTCAACTTTGATAAGTTCCTTTTGATTTCTTTTCCCTGATTACCTTCTCAGGCATCTCTTCCTTCTTGTGTCTGGATGTCAGATTTTCTATTCAACTCTGGTTTTTTCCTCAAGAATGCTTGAAAGTCCTCTATTCCACTGAATGACCATATTTTCCCCTGAAACAAAATACTTAGTTTTGCTGGGTAGGTGACCCTTGGGTTCAGTCCCAGCTCTTTTGCCCCCTGGAATATCATATTCCATGCTCTTCAATCTCTCAGTGTAGAAGCTTCCAGGTCCTGGGCTATTCTGATTGTGTTTCCACAATATTGAAATTGTTTCTTCCTGGCTGCTTGTAGTATTTTCTCCTTGATCTGGGATTCTGGAACCTGGCTATAATATTCCTGGGAGTTTTCTTTTTGGGATCTTTTTCAGGAGGTGATCTGTGGATTCTTTCAACCTCTATTTTGCCCTCTGGATCTAAAATATCAGGGCAGTTTTCCTTGAGAATTTCTTGAAGGGTGATTTCTAGGTTCTTTCTTTGATCAAGGCTTTCAGGTAGTCCAATAATTTTTAAATTGTCTCTCCTGGATCTATTTTCCAGGTCAGTGGTTTTTCCCATGAGATATTTCACATTGCCTTCTAATCTTTCATTTGTTTGGATCTGCTTAACAGCATCTTGATTTTTCATAAAGTCATTAGCTTCCATTTGCTCCAGTCTATCTCTGAAGGAATGAATCTCCTCAGTGAGCTTTTGAGATTCTTTTTCCATCTGGCAAACTTGACTTTTTAAGGCATTCTTCTCCTCATTGCCCTTTAGGGCCTCTTTTGCCATTTGAGTTAGTCTATTTTTTAAGGTGTTGTTTTCCTCAGTCAGGCTGTTGACCCTCATTTCATACTTTTCCTGCATCCTTCTCATTTCTCTTCCCAATTTTTCCTCCACTTCTCTTATTTGATTTTTAAAGTTCTTCTTAAGGTCGTCTATGGCCTGTAACCTGCTCATGTTTTCCTTTGGGGCTTTTGGAGCAGGATTTCTGACCTCACAGTCCTCCTCTTGTTCCATGCTTTGATCCTCTTTGCCCCCAAAGTAGGAGTCTAAGGTTGTATTTTTCTGTTTAATTTGTTTCCTTTGCCTTGGCATGTTGCCACTTAATTACTTGACTTTTGGGCTTGTTGCCACAGTATGGCTCTGCCGCCAGACAGGGGGCCAGACAAGGGAACTTTTGTCCTGAACGTGTGGGGGGACAACTTCCATTTCTGGCAAGCTGGAAACCCACCCACGACCTCCACCCCAGATCACAATCCAGATCCACGGAGGTTAAAGCAAGAATGATTACCCCCCCAAGACTGATCACTGGATCTCCCTACAGTTCGCAGGCCAGGAGCTGGGGCTGCCTCTGAAAACTACAAAATGGCACGTCTCCTCAGTGGCTTCTAGCCCCTAGGGGAGGAAGCCGACGTGTTCCCCAAATACTGGTCCCAAAGTCCATAGGGTACTAACCTCTCACTTTGTCCTAGGCATGTCTATGTTGATAATTCTGGAATCGCCACAGCTGCTGGTGTTCTGGGGTCCCTCCAGCTGGCTAAAACCACAACTCAGGCAGACTTATGCTTGGCTTCCCTTGCACTGTGCTGCAGGCTCCCAGAGCTCTGCACTGGTCCTTCCTGCAGGGCTGCTGGGCTGTCCTCAGTGGGAGGTTAGCTTCTCTGTGTCGTTCTGTGGGTGCTGGGGCTCCAGAGGTTGTTCAGAGTCCCCTTTTACATAGTTTGGAGGTGATCTGGGGGGAGAGTGGCTTGGACGTGCTCTTTCTACTCCGCCATCTTCCAAATGCCAGAGTGGTAAATTCTCAAGTTTATTTTTAGGAAAAAAAATTGTGCAGATTAATCAACATTTTTTCTTTTATTCCTTCTCCCATCCCTCTGAAGATGAAAGACATAAAACACAACATTTCCTTTAGCTATAGAGAAACAGCCAATTCAGTACATAATTGTAGCAACCAGTTTATCTCAGATGCTTGGTACTATTGATTCTCTCTGCTACCTTTGCATGATTTATATTGTTTTTTGCATTGAGCAATGTCATTGGTACTAGGAATGATATTTTCCAGACGATCTACAAAGATTAACAGTTGGTTCTCTTCATGTAAGATCTTTGAACAAGGATCATCAAATTATTATATATTGTTATTGTGTATTATTGAACATTATTAGAGATTTTAAAACAAAGGAAAAGATCATAAATGCTATCATTAACCAAAAAAAGCAACTGAGAAGACATTAGTAAACTTTATCATTTCCATAAAATCTTCGTGAAAAATGGACTACAAAATCAACATGCATTTTATCTCCCCAGAACACATACTGGTTTATTAAAATGATGAATCAATACTGTAAAAAAAACAAACAAACAACTAATTCCTGGATCTAAGATGCTATTATTAAATAAAGTATCACTGACAAAAAAGCCATTTTGAAATTTAAAATGTAGAAAATCTATGATCCATCAAGTACAATGGAAGAAAATCCTGACCAAACTGAAGCTAAAAGGATTTTTAATAATTAAGCTCATAGAACTATACTACTTGATATGTTTCTTTATGAACTTTTTGTGAAATTCTAAAAATCTAAGGGTATTGTTTACAAATTTCCTTTCTTTCCCCCACTCACCTATAATTCTTAAAGACCTCATCATCATGCCACCTTCTCTTTACTTCAAAGTTGAGCTAAGGTTGAGATGGGCCAATGAAGAGAATTTCTACTTAGAATATTTTTTATTGAAGACTCTAAGAGAAGATTTTGGTCTTGGTCGTGTTCCTTCCAAGCTTGCTCTTCAACCCTCTTCTTTCTTATTTTTTTTAGATCTGACAGTAGAATTGTAGTATCATCACCATCACTTTCTTCCTCAAAATCCTTATCTTTGTCTGCTAGGAGATGATCTGCATCCAGGTTTGCTTAAGGAATCTCATCCAACTGAGGTTTCTTAGACACAGCCAATTATGTCAGGGACTCTTTAGTTGGACAATCATTTTTTCTGTTGTAGCAATTTTCTTTTTCTTCTGGTTTTCTCCTGAATCATGGTTGTGAATCCCTTCAGGGGCATCCTGAGTAGTTTGTTATTATTTAATCTTTGTATGAGAAGGTAGATTGCTTGAATATTGTTTATAAAGCTGACTCAAATTGCCTTCCACTTTTCCTCTTCCATTTCTTGCAGGTTCCAATGTAGTCTTTGACACTGCTGTCATCTTAATTATTTAGCCAAGTGAGGATCCAGTAGGCTTCTGATGTTAGACCAGCACCATTATTCATCCTCCATCCCACAACTCTATGAAGAGCATAGTTTGGACTCAACAATCATTTGTTAAGTTACTACTATGCTACAGGCATTGTGTTAAATCCTGAGAATAAGGTAAAAGACAACCCTGATTTCCTGTAGTTCCTATTCTAATGGGGAACTCACAGACTAATGGTACATATTAAGTATCCCTGATGAAGATATAAACAAGTGCCGGCCCTGGAGTCAGAAGGACCTGAGTTCGATTCCAGCCTCAGACACTTAACACACACAAACAAAAACCTAGCTGTGTGACCTTGGGCAAGTTACTTAACCCCAGTTGCCCTGCAAAAAAAAAAAAAAAATATATATATATATATGTATGTATGTATGTATGTATGTATGTATGTATGTATGTATATGTATATATATAGACAAGGAAAGGCAGGCTTTCTCCAGAACATTTTTTTTTAAGCAATTGGGGTTAAGTAACTTGCTCAAGGTTACATGGCTAGTCATTATTTGTGTGTGGGTGCTCATTTTCTGAGGCCGGATTCAATCTCGGGTCATCCCAACTCTGAGGCCGGTGCTCTTACTCACTGCGCCACCTAGCCGCCCCTTTTAGGGCAATTGGGGTTAAGTAACTTGCCCAAGGTCACACGGCTAGGTTTTGTTTGTGTGGGTTAAGTGTCTGAGGCTGGATCCGAACTCAGGTCCTTCTGACTCCAGGGCTGGCGCTCTACTCACTGTGCCACCTAGCCGCCCCCAGAACATTTTTTATAATGGAACATATCTTCATAGTCATACAACTGATTGAGAGGCATAGAATATATAAGGTCCTGTTGATTTTATTGTTTCTTAAATATATGAAAGTACTTCATCCATTAAAACAAAATACAGCATTAAAGACTTCTCCAACAAGATGCTTCCTATATATATGACAAGATCAAAGAAGATTCCTTGAAAGATGCAGCTATAGAGATAGACAACTTTGTTCAATGATCCTCTGTGGGATGAAAGAGGGAGATGAGCTGGGCATGTCCTGTTCAGAATGCAAATGGAAGAACAGTTCCATATGGATGGTGACTTTCTCTAGATGATCCTGTTTGTGGATAAAGTTATGCTGATTGAATAGCATTTAGGAACAATGTAGGAGCTTCTTTATGAGATCAATAGTCATTCAAAAGAAGATATGCCAAATATAAAAGAAGTAGTCATTCAAAAGAAGATATGCCTAATATAAAAGAAGTGGATGAAGAATGAATATTGACCAAATTAAGACCTCCAAATGGATGGCCAGCCAGCTCTCAGTGCAGCAGATGAATAGTGAATTGTGCCCAGAGTTGAAAAGGAAAAGAAAAGCTGAGGAGTCATTTAGGAAATTGAAAAGGGTTTTCAATTATTGCAAATCAGCTCCTAACTGGCAAAGACCATCTTTTTAAATATCAGTATTTTCTCAGTGATGCTATAGAGCTGCAAACCATGAAACACTATTATCTCCAAATGACAGATTAGCCAAAAAGCAACAGAAAGAGAAGAGATAAAATGGATGATATGTTGTCAAATGAGAATAAAAGATAGTGCCAGGATTTGTGGGGTTGGAAAAAGAAGCATGTCAGTTTTGGGGAAAAACAGGGAAAACCTATAATTTATCCTGGAAGCCAAAGAATAGTAAAAGACCCTGGGGAAGTCCAGTAGCATATTGGGTAGATCTTCTATGAAAGATTTGTTGTAAGGCATAGACAATAATTACATAGGATAAAAAGATGTGGTCAGTTTGTAAGCTGTAGCCATTAAAGGATTGCCCACATGGGTGAAATCATAGATCCAATGAAGAATAGAATCACAAATGTTTGTATTATGTTTCTTCTTTTTCCTCTTTCAAATCCTTTTAGAAGAAGACAGGGATATCCAGGGTGTCCCAATAGTCTTAATGCATTTTTAAGCTATGAAAGTTATTTAAGTTTTAAAAGATATAACAAAGCCTAAATAACTTTCATAGCTTAAAAATTAAGACTTTTCAAACACCTGGATGTTACTTGTCTGAACTCCCTACATTTTGCCTTGATAATATTCAATAGAGTCTCTTCATTTTGAACTCTAGCTAACCAACCAACCCATCTCTCTTCTCTGTCCCTTGGACATCAATGACCCTATTAACCAGTCAAGTTGGCCCTTGGATTTTATTTTTTCTCCACCTTTTCCTATTAAGGATGGCCCTTGCCTGCTCCCCCATCCTCATTTCCTTAGTTCCTGGCAAGTATAGATCCTGTCTTAGGCAACACTTGCTATTATTGTGCAAGTCTATAACCAGATGGCTTACAGCTGTTGTTATGGCTGACTGCCACATTCCCATGATCCCAACAGAGGGCTCCAGAAGCCATGTACCTATAATGGTAGTTGTCCCAAATTTCCTAACCACTAGGCACCCTATAGAGAGCACTAGAGTTCACTGAAGGACACATATTTCTAGCTGAGGCAGTGCACGGAAGAAATGGAACTTTGGTCCTTGATAGCACTTGTAATCTCAAGGCATTTGTTGGGCAGGCCTAAGACCTCCCACTGTATTGCATCTCTGCGAATTCTTCTCAGATCAAAGTAGACTTTGCCATGTCCTGTCTAGGACTATAGACTATCTCCTGGCCCTCCCTAGTTTACAGAAAATAGCTCCCTAGTAGACCACATTCTCTGGAGGACATTCTGCTCACCTGGCTAAGTGGCAGATCTGCTAGCATCAACAAGGAAAAGAGACCATGGTAGACCATGCCCTATGCTGCCTAATGCTGAGTCAGGATTTGGCGTGAAGTAACTCTACTCTGATGACTTTTTAAAGGGCTTGGCTACACTCATTCTGGATGAACTATCCAGAGTGCACAGGGATACTGACCTGCTTGCCCTTTCTAGTGACGTGTGCGCATGGAATCCTACCTCTGATGCACACAGAATCTCCCCTCCAATCAGGGCCTTCCTTGAACCCTATCTCCAACTGGGGCCTTCCTTGTATCAGACCTCCCAGCACTCAGTCAGCCATTCTGGGAACCATTCTATAACCGAGAGCCATGGCACAGTTTGGGGAGCAGACGGGGGAGCAGGCAAGGGCCATCCTTAATCCCCCTATAAAATGGGGATATAATAATAATAACATCACCTCTACCAGAGTGAGAATCAAATTCGATAATATCTGCGATTTGCTCAGTAGCATCAGACTCTTTGTGACCCCATTTGGAGTTTTCTTGGCAAAGATACTGGAGGGGTTTGTCATTTATTTCTCCAGCTCATTTTACAAATGAGGAAGCTGGGGGAAACAGGGTTAAGTGACTTGCCCAGGGTCACACAGCTAGTAAGTGTCATGAGGCCAGATTAAACTCAATTCTTCCTGACTCTAGACCTGGCTCTCTATCCACTGTGCTACCTAGCTGCCCTTAACATCTGTAAAGCACTTTTCAAACCTTAAGGCACTATAAAATGCTGGCTGTTATTATTATTATTATTAATAATATTCCTTCATCCCCATAACAACTATTAATCTCTCACCCTGGAGTTCATCTCTTCCCGGCACTTGAATCAAACTGTTTAGGTCTTTGCTCCATGGCTATTGGTAATGACGGATTTAGGGACCCTCTAAAAACTTTGTGAACTTGGTGCAGACCCAGAAAGAACAAGTGTTGATACTAGTCAAAATTATTAGAAAGTGTCCCCTCAATTTTAGGATAGTGACTCAAAACACCAAGTCCTGGAGCATGCGAGTAGGGAAACACAGCAATGTCCTTAGCTTAAATAGACCCCCCTCCCTCTCTTCCCAGGAGTCCTAAAAAGCACTCAGTGGGTCAGATAGCACAAACCAGTCATTGTGTGGGACTTAGTGAGGGTCACCTTTCGCACTCAGTACTGCTTGGTACAATGATTAGCACTTCTCTGATCTTTCTAGTCAATGAACACAGCCAGATCCTGGCCTAGACCTTCCTCATGAGATGGAACAGTAAAAAGTGCACTGGCTTTGGAGTCAGAGATCACAAGTTCCAATCCTGTCACTTACTCCCTGTTTGACATTTGGCAAGTCATATAATCACTTGGTGTCTTGGCTCCTTATCTGTAAAATACTGAACTCGGTAGCAGCTAAGGTCCATTCCAGCTCTGTGATCCTCTGTATGAGGACTGGGCGGGGGCAGGCCTAGCAAGGCTGAGGATGAGAAGTCACCCTCATATCAGCTGTTCCATCATGCAATATGCCTGCCTCTGGGAGCCCTGATCCCAGCCAAGTGGACCAGGGCTGAGATGGAGGCTATACAGGAGTTCCAGGGGAAGAAATAGAAGAGATGCAAGCATTACTTCACTTGCCAAAACCCGGCAGCTATTTGTTAAAAAGTTGGGCAAGGAACTATGTTTTTGCTTCTACCACAGAGGTGGGATGGTTGCCCTGGCTGACTTGTAACATACCATGAAAACAGCAAAAGGGAGCTGATTAACACACATTTGCAGGGAGAGAGAGCTAGCTTCAAGTATTTAAGGGCTATCTTATGGAAGTCAGATTAGACTTACTCTGCTTGGCCCCAGAGGACAAAATTAAGAGAACTAAATGAAAGTTGCAGTGAAATCAAATAGAGGATTGTTTTTAGGCAATTAGGATTAAGTGACTTACCCAGGGCCATATAACTAGTGTCTGAGGCCATATTTGAACTCAGGTGCTCCTGATTCTAGAGCCAGTGTTCTATCCACTGCACTACCCAGCTACCCAGAGCTTTGATACAAGGAAAACTTCCTTAAAATTAGGAATAAGAGCTAAATGAGTCATTTTAGGGGTGTAGTGGCTATCCTTAACTAGAGATCTTCCAATAAAATTCAGTGGTCCTCTGTCCTGTCGGTTGTAGACGGAATTCTTGTGTGGGTTTGCATTGGACTAGTTAGATGGTCTCTAATGTTCCATCCAATTCTGTAATTCTGTGACTTTCTACAATGGTGCTAAACTCAAATACTAGGGGCCACTAAACTTAGGTAAGGATCCCTATGGGCTCCATATTGATTTAGAAAAACACATATTTGCATTATCTGTTCTATTATATTTTTATTTACCTTGTTAATTATTTCCCAGTTGCATTTTAATCTAGTTTAGGTGGCATTTGTGGTCTACAAAAAGGGTATGTTTGACACTCATGCTCTATGATACTTATAAAGAGGAGATCATGGGGGCAGCCAGGTGGTGCAGTGAATAGAGCATGGCCCTGGAGTCAGGAAGACCTGAGTTCAAATGTGGCCTCAGACACTTAACACTTACTAGCTGTGTGACCTTGGGCAAGTCACTTAACCCCAATGGTCCTCTAAAAAAGAAAAGGAAAAAATATCAGGTCTAGCTATCCATTCTTAACCTCTGTAACAGACCTTGGGAATGAACATAAAGGGGTTGTGGCTCCCTTTCCCTCCATCAGTCACGTAGTAAGCCCTGTGGTCTAGAACTACCCTCCTCACTCCATATCCCAGTGATGTTACACTAATCTTTGCTGTAATAGGCTTATCTCAATTCTAGACCCTTGTCTCTAAGTCCTCATCCACACCAACTAATAAAGATGAACAGGAAGAAGATTTTGTGGGAGTATTTTCAATTCTCAGAGGCATCAGGGTCACTATGGGGCTCAAGAGAGGACATGGGAAACAGTGTATGATGTCCACACCCGGGATTTGACAGAGGCCTTTGACCAACTCCCTCTCATCAAATCTCTTAAATAAATAATATCAAATTCAAGGAAGACAATCAAGTTAGAAAGCATTTATTAAGTATCTACTATGTGCTACATGCTGCCTTAAGTAATGGGGATACGAAGAAAGGCAAAAAAACAGTCTGCTCCCAAAGATTTCACAATCTAATGCAAGAGACAACGTGCAAACAGCCATGTTCACACAAGATATAGATGTGGATAGAGACATGATATTTGTGCAATAAACTGAAGATGGTATCCAAGGAAGGCACTAAGAAAGGCTTCTTGCTGAGACTTTAGCTGAGGCTTGGGTGGAGTTAAGGAAGTTAGGAGGCAGCAGTGAGGAGAGAGAGAGGCTAGTCATGGGGGATGGCCAGTAAAAATGCATGGAGTTGGGAGATGGAATATTGTGTGTGAGGAACAGCCAACAGGTCAGTGGCACCAGATTGCAGAGTTTGTGGCGGGGAAGTAAGGTGTAGACTGGAAAGGTAGAAGAAACCAGGTTATGAAAGGCTTTGAATGCCAAAAAGAGGGTTTTATATTTGGTCCTGGGAGCAATAGGAAGCTACTGGAGTTTGTTAAATGGGAGTGGGGGAAAGAGGTATATTTTATAGCGGATAGAGAGCCAGCTCAGAGCCAACAAAGGCCTGGGTTGCAGCCTCCCAGCTAACATATACTAGCTATGCTACTCTGGGCAAGTACTTAACCTCTCAGTGTCTCAGGAAACTCTCTGAGATTGTAAATTACAGAAAATGTCCTAATCAGTACTGGGAGAGGGAGTTTTCTTACCAAGAGTTCCCTTCATCAATGGAATCACAGGTGGAGTTCCATCGCAACCTCTGGGAAATATCTTGAAGTGAGAAGTCTTTTGTTTTTTTTATTTTTTGCATCTCCTGTGTTTCATCACTGTAATGTTTGGCAGATTCCCTCAGCTTTGAATCTGATCAACAACTTACCCATTCCTTGGATAAAGGAGCCCCGAATTCTCTTTGGTTAACAGATCACCCTGGTCTTTGATTATACCTTCTCTCCTTCCATCATCAACCTCATTTTCCCCAAGTGCTGGTAAGAATTACCCTTCATTTTCCTCATTCTCTTTCCCTCTTCCCTGAAGATTTCTCTAATTACTGGCATATGCTTGGTGCCTTGAGCAGTACATGACTAATAAATCCTAAATTTTAAAAAACAAACAGCAACGAAATCTGCACTCTGTCTTCTATTAAGAAATGAAGAGAAGACTTGCCCCTTCCTTTCATAAATGCTGCTTGGTGACTTTGGTAGTACATTAGGAACGCTGTGAAAGGGGTGGGGAGAGGGAACAGGAGCGGTTATAAGGTAAGCTTACACTGCACAAGAGAGACAATCTGGTATAAGTGAAAAAACACTGAATTCTTAGTCTAAGTACATGCATTCATGCCCCAGATCTACCACTTACTACTAAAGGATTTGGGCACTTCCCTGAACCTCAGTTTCCTTCTCTATAAAAGGAGAGGGCTGAATTAAATGATCTTTAAGATCAATCAGCATAAATTCATGTGCCATGGACCTTGGGAGGCTTTAGGGATGCAAAGACAAACACAAAAACTAACCATTCTCTCAAGGGACTCAGATTCTACTGGAAGCAGTTGGAAATTCCCTTCCAGTTCCAAGTCTATGATTCCTTCAGTCCAATTAGACGATCATTTGTTATGCTCCTTCAACATGCTAGGCATTGTGCTAGACACCCTCCCTGTCCTCAAGAATCTTACAATCTAGCAGATTCCCAAGAGTGGATTCTTTGCTCTCAGCAACAAAATGATGATCACATTCCCAATTAAATTTCCAACACAGACAAGACCAGAACTGAAACTGGGCAATGAACTAGAGGATGGGACCTGTATGGTGACCATCCAGGAACAGTGGTAACAGCACTGGATTTAAGGTCAGAGGGCCCAAGGTCAAGTGCTAACTCTACTACTTTCATGACTCCCAAGAAAATCTCTTCACTTTTCTGGGTTTCAGCCTTGTCATCACTAGATGACAAGCTCCTTGGGGGCAGGGACTAACTTTTACTTCTTTTTGTATCCCTGGTACATAAGTGCCTGGCACATAGTAGGCACTTAATAAATGTTGATTGAATTGAATTGATAAAATAAGGAGGTTGAGCTAAAATACCTCTAAGAGCTCTTCCAACTCTAAATCCTGTGTCCCTATGCACTGAAATTAACTTGTCAAAGGCTAATCATTGCTCAGCAAGAAGGCATTATTCGCACCGTAGGTGGGGAGCACAAGGGAACTGTACAAACAGGAAGTGGGATGGTCAATATTATGTCTTGTATACTAAGAAAGCAAAACCTCTAGCCCTAGGAACTTCTTCAAATAGTGGCAAATTATTGTGAACTTCAATGTACACATGAAAATCAAGAAAGGGTCACAGGTCATCTCAAGTTAATTTGTGCATCATTTTCTTCAGGTTTTGAAGGACAATATGATATAGCAGAAAGGGCATGGGATTTATTAATAATAGCAGTTATTGTGCTTTATAAATATCATCTCATTTTTCTTCATAACAACCCTGTGAAGCAAGCGTTATTGCCATCCCCTTTTTTACAGATAAGGAAACTGAGGCTGACAGCAGTGGGGTGACTTGCCCAGGGTCACCCACCTGGTAATGTCTGAAGCAAGATTCTAACTCAGGTGTTCCTGAGTCCAGGTGAAACACACTATCCACTGTGCCACCTACCTACCTCTTAAAATTCATGCTCTTACTAATTTTGTGTCCTTGACCCCGTTGACTTAACCTCTCTGAGCTAAAATAGGTTAAAATGAAGGGGTTGAACTAAAGTCCCTCAAAGGTCCTTTCCAATTCTAAAATTCTATGAAATGACTATGATCTTGTGCAGATTTAAATACCATAATGATGTTATAAATACTATATATACACATATGTGTGTATATATACATATTTAAATCTCAAATGATCGTTAGACTACTTATGACATAAAGAAACACAGCATTGTCTTTTATCCAGGAAAATATATAAGAGCTGAAAGAAAAGGTGTTGATCCTCACATTCACCAGACATCTGAATGGCACCATTGTACCTAGAGGGTTAGGAATGAATAAAATGAGGGAATAGGATTACACAGATGGTAATCTGCTTCAGAGGAATCAAACATGGTCCACAACATTCCTGAATGCAGCCTGAAGCAGGTCAAAATATAATGGGAAAGATTTAACAAAATAAATAACAATGCAATAGAACATAGAAAATAAATTTTAAAACTAAGTCAATAGGCAGCCCATAGAGATCAGTTTCTGTTTTGAGTCTAACACTACTGATCTATTTCATATGCTAAGTATGTATGTGGTAATTATTATTTGCAAAATTAAGGAATAACTATAACTATCTCATCTATCACACCAACACAGAATCTGAATAAACCCAATTAATCTCCTCCTCCTCCTCCTCTTCCTCCTTCTCCTCCTCCTCCTCCTCCTCCTCCTCCTCCTCTTCCTCCTTCTCCTCCTCCTCCTCCTCTTCCTCCTTCTCCTCCTCCTCCTCCCCTCCTCCTCCTCCTCCTCCTCTTCCTCCTTCTCTCCTCCTCCTCCTCCTCCTCCTCCTCCTCCTCCCTTCCTCCTTCTCCTCCTCCTCCTTCTTCTTCTTCTTCTTCTTCTTCTTCTTCTTCTTTCTTCTTCTTCCTTCTTCTTCTTCTTCTTCTTCTTCTTCTTCTTCTTCTTCTTCTTCTTCTTCTTCTTCTTCTTCTTCTTCTTCTTCTTCTTCTTCTTTTCTCTCTCTCATCAAGGTGCCTTTAGAGGCACAAAGAGGAATTACAAAGGTTAGGAGTAGACACTGTCCCTGCATTCTAGATGTAACTCCTGGCTCAGGATGCCCCAAGCCTCTTGGCTCAAGCGGTCTGGATCTGATCCTGAGGGCTGACTCAGAAAGGTTATTTTGTCTCTTTGGTTTATTATGCCCCCACCTGCAGTTTATTCCAGAACAGTTTCTAAATATACCTTCCTCACCCCTCAGACAAAACACAAACTCTTCAGTTCCGCATTTCAGCCTCTTCACAATCAGGCTCCCACGTACCTTTCTAGTTTTAGTTCACATAATCTTACCTCCACCTCTATTCTGCAGGAAAACCAGGTTACTAGATGTTCCCCAAACTCAATGTTTTATCACTCATCTCTGATCATTAGGCAGCTATGTGATATAGTGCTGTGCGTGGAGTCAGGAAGTCTTCGAGGAGTTTAAATCTGGTCTTAGATACTCACAAGAGGTGTGACCCTAAGCAAGTCACTTAACTTCTGTCTGCCTTGGTTTCCTCAACTGTAAAATGGGACTAAAAGCAGCATCTATCTCCCAGGTGTTGTTGTGAGGATCAAATGAGATATAATGCAGTTCTCCCTGGCCCTCATATGCTGGAGGCTGTAACCAAGTTACTTTTCACCACTCCTGTGATTCTTTGGTACCATTAACGGAATTGGGGGTGGGGATGCAGTCTAGGCATTCTGTCATTGGCTCCAGCTTCTGTTGATTATGCTCCTTCAATTGTAAAGGTTTGTCCTATGCATTCCTGTTCCAGTTAGCCAGTAATAGTCAATTAATGTCTTTAAAAGCCTAGGTCAGGTCTTAAACCCTTAACAAAGGGTTATTTACTTCAAAAGGCATTTTCACAAATATCTAAACATAAGAGAGGAACAAGCCCCCCTCTCCCTTTACATCAATCACCTGTCTTTGGGGATGGGAAAGTGATCAGGTTCTTAACTTAGTTCAGTTCATACAGAGCACAGACCCAGTTCCAAGTTCAAACCTCGTTTCAGGTGTGATTCCCAGTACCTGAGCTTCTCTGGGCTGTACCAGCCCTCCTGTGATCCTGACTCTGAGACCTTCATAGCCCTAACTCCCTGCTTCCATGAGGATCACTTCAGGCACCTGAAACAGAGGAGTACACACAACAGAGACCAGAAACAAATACCCCCACCCCAGCCCATTTCTCAAAGCTGTGGTAAAGAAGGGAGAGCAAGGGAAGGAAGTCCTACCCCTTGCATTGGTTTAGTTCACGGTGTCTGTGCTGTGGGTACTCCGGGTAAATGCTCAAGAAGAAGGGGTACACAGGAAAGAATGGCTGAAAAGAGAGGGCTTGTTCCATATTAGTAGTTTTAAAGAGACTGGCAGCCAATCAGAGGAGACTACCTCTACCTATGTGGTAGGGGCAAAGAAGCAGTATTAGGGAATCTCCACATCCTCCAATAGCCCAGTAAAGACTGCCTCTGACTTAGGGAGACTGGTGTGTCCAGACAAGGCCAGTTTACAGAGATGATGTTTGGAAAGTGCCCGGAACATAATAAGTGCGTAAAAACGCTATTCCCTTCTTTCCTCTCTCTCCCCATCTACCCTCGTGGATAGATGATGGACTCTCTCCTTGTCTCTTTCAGAATACTTAGCTCTCTTCAAGGCTCAGCTCAAATGTCTCTTCTCCCTGAGAACACTTAACAGAGGCAGGATCTAACACTACCCCAACACTTAATTATGACTCTGTCCTCAGTTTTGACTAGAGGACTACCATCCTTCCTTTATCCTTTCATTCTCTGCTTTGTATTACACTTATTTATATTTAGGTTGTATCCCAAACCCCAGCAAAATACATAATCTACTTAAACAGGCTCATTTTTTCTTTCTAACCCAGTACCAAGCACATAGTATGTATTTAATAAATATTTGAATTGATTGACCAAGGGAATGATAAATTGGCAGCCTGGGCAAAACTCATGGCCTAGGAATGCCCAAACAGCCGGGATGTAGAGCTCAATTTCCCAAGAACTCTAGTATTTGATCTCTATTTAGATGAAATAAAAGAAAACTGTTGGGAGTCAAGAGGCCTCCAATATAGTCTGGTCCATACCAGAAACCAGCTTCATGACTCTGGATAAGCCACTTCCTTTTTCTGAAAGGATGAAAATTCCATCAATTTCCTCATCTAGAAAGTGACTGGGTTGGAGTGAATGACCTCGATGATACTTCCATCTCTAGATCTTTGTTCCTATAATTGTGATACGGGCAGCAAGGTGGCATAGAGGGCAGAGCACTGGGCCAAGAGTCAGGAAGACCAGAGTTCCGATCCCAACTCAGATAATTATCTAACTTGCACAAGTCACTTAATCTCTCTTTGCCTCCTTTGCAAAATGGGGATTCCTCACAGAGTTTTTGTGAGGATCAAATGATGTATTTGTAAAAAGGGCTAGCACTGGGGCGGCTAGGTGGAGCAGTAAGTAGAGCGTCGGCCCTGGAGTCAGAAGGACCTGAGTTCGGATCCGGCCTCAGACACTTAACGCACACACAAACAAAAGCCTAGCCGTGTGACCTTGGGCAGGTTACTTAACCCCAATTGCCCTCCAAAAAGCAAGAAAAAAAAAGTGCTAGCACAGTATTTGGCACCTGTTAGGTGCTATATGAATACATACTCCTTTCCTTTCTCCATTGCCCTAAGGAACCTACATAAGATCCTTCTTCACAGCATTACGATTCTTAATTTAGTTTTTTGACACCTGGGTCAGACATTTTCCCTCCCCCGAATAATAAATTCTACAGGGACTTTGCTCTCAAAAGCCCCCGGCTATGATCGCCCCACATTCAAGTGCATTGGCCCATCCTTCTGGAGCACATTGCTGAACAGAACGACAAGTCCAAACAAGGGCTGAAGCTCTGTGGCTATAGAAGAACTCCAGGGCATCAGAAAACAAGTAAGTAGCGGTGGGACAGCCTCCATTTCTGGCTTCTGCTGAGTGTCTGATCCTGCCTCTGGCTTCTTAGATTTCTATGGCCTGTCACAGAGATGATGAATCATTTAGGAGATCCCCAGAATTTCTCAAGATATTTTTATGACTATAGCACAAAACAGGATAGAGTAATTCAATATGTGGTCATCTTTAAGGTGTCGGTTCTATTTTCCATCTTCCCTTTCAACAGGGCAAGTTCAGGAATGTTTCTTTCACATCTAAATTGCACATCATCTATTGTCTACTCTCAACCCCCACTAATCCTTCTCTAATATCTCTGAGACATAGAGTCTGTCCTATATATAATATATGTAATGTTATCTCAGAAGCTTGTATGGGAAGTGGGGACCATTTTCTACAAATGGAGCAGGGTACAACTCCTGCCCTCTTCCAAATCAGGCATTCAGAGAGAAAGTAGGGAAAGGAATTGAAACTGAGCAAATGGCCACAGAGAATGTTTCAGACATGACGTTCAGATTAGTTTTGAGTGTGGCCCACAACTCTACAATATGACATTTCTGTGAAGAAAGGGTATTTTGGAAGAAGCAGATTGTAACAGCACTGTACTGCCCACTTCCTCTTGGTTTCTCTTGTGATGATGTCAGACTCTGATTTAGACCCCAGAAGTGCAATAGTCCCTACCCTCACACACACCATCCTCTGATCATTCCATGGCCTTCAAATTCTGGGTGGATTTAGAGCTTCTCCCAGACCCCTGGGGAGCAACGAGGGTGGTTAGAAGGATTGGTGGGAATCAATTGAACTGAACTCTCCATGGAGTAAATCTTTCTTTTCCTTTCCAAAATCAAAGTATTTATTATGTATTCTTTCTTTAAAAACAGTTTTATTGATGTGTTTTGTTTTTACATTTCAAACATTTACAGATTACTCCTATTCTGAGAGAGGCCTCTTGTAACAAAATAAAAGGTATGTAATACTAATAACAGTGACCTCATCTGTAAGCACGTACAACATTTCACATTTGTAACACACACACACACACATACACACACACACCTGTTTAAAAAAATTAAAAAGAATCTATTTTATTTCTCCCTCAAGCCCGACCTCATTAAGAAAAAAAAGAAATGAAAAAAAAGTTTATAACTTCTATGCATAGTTAAGCAAGACAAATTTCTTCAATGGCTATATACAATATATATGTCTCATTGTGTACCCTAAATTCTTTTTTTTTTTTTTTTTTTTTTGCTTTTTGGAGGGCAGTTGGGGTTAAGTAACTTGCCCAAGGTCACACGGCTAGGTTTTTGTTTGTGTGTGCGTTAAGTGTCTGAGGTCAGATCCGAACTCAGGTCCTTCTGACTCCAGGGCCGACGCTCTACTCACTGTGCCACCTAGCCCCCCCCTATTTTTTTTCTTTTTGGAGGGCAATTGGGGTTAAGTAACTTGCCCAAGGTTACAAGGCTAGGTTTTTTGTTTGTTTGTTTGTTTGCATGTGTTAAGTGTCTGAGGCCAGAACTGAACTCAGGTCCTTCTAACTCCAGAGCCGACACTCTACTCACTGCGCCACCTAGCCGCCCCCCTAAATTCTTTGTCATGGATTGTGCTCTTTATCATCAGATTTCTGGAGTCATGAATGATCATTATATTGATCATAGGTCTTATAGTTTTCAAAGTTTAAGTTTTTTTTTAATAATATTATTATACTATAAATTGTTCTCTAGGTTCTGCTAATATCATTCTTTTTTAAAAAGTCCTCAGAATTGTTCATTTTTATAACATGACAGTATAAATCACTCTTCTGGTTCTGCTTACTTCACTCTTCTTCAGTTCGTATAAATTTTCCCAATCTTTTTGAAATCATCTATTTCTTCCATTTCTTACAGCAAAATAGTATTTCCTTACATTCATGCATCACAATTTATTCAGCCACTTATTAGACATCCTCTTATCTTTCAGTTTTTTCCATCACAAAAGCTGCTATTAATATTTTCATATACAAAGAGCCTGTCTTTTTTCATTCTTTTAGGTATAGAACTAGTAGTGATCTAGCTGGATCAAAACCACTCTTTCTTAATTTTTTGTGTATAATTCCAAATTGCTTAACTGTTTTATTTCTTTTTCTCAAATATTTTATTTTTTTCCAATTACATGTAATAAAATTTAACATTTTTTTTAAATTTTGAGTTCCTCATTTTCTCCCTCCCTTCCTCACTGAGAAGGCAAACCATTTTAAATAGGTTATATGTGTGCAGTCATGCAGAGCAATATTTCCACATTAGTCATGTTGTGAAAGAAAACATAGACCAAAAAACAAATCAAAACAAGAAAAATAAAGAAAGTTTAAAACAAAGTATACTTCAATCTGCATTCAGACTCCGTAAATTCTTTCTCTGGAGGTAGATAGCATTTTTCAGCATGAGTCCTTTGGAATTGTCTTAAATCATTGTTTTTCTGAGAATAAGTAATTCATAGTTTATCATCTACAATATTGCTGCTACTGTGTACAATGTTCTTCTGGTTCTGCTAGCTTCACTTTGTATCAGTCATGTAAGTCTTTTCAGATTTTTCTGAAATCATCCTGCTTATTATTTCTTTCTTTTTTTCTATTTCTTTTTCTTTTCTTTTTGGAGGGGGAAATGCAGGGCAATTGGGGTTAAGTGACTTGCCCAAGGTCACATGGCTAATAAGTGTTAAGTCTCTGAGGCCGGATTTGAACTCAGGTCCTCCTGACTCCAGAGCCAGTGCTCTATTCACTGTGCCACCTAGCCACCCCCATATTATTTCTTATAGTACAATAATTATCTAGTATATCACAACTTGCTCAGCCATTCCCCAATTGATGGGCACCATCAATTTCCAATATTTTGCCACCACAAAAAAAGTTTCTACGAATATTTTTATACATTATAGGTTTGTTTCCTTTTTAAAAATCTTTTTAGGATACAGGCCCAGTAGTGGTATTGCTGTGTCTAAAGGTATACACAGTTCTACAGCCCTTTGGGCATAATTCCATATTGTTCTCCAGATTTGGTTGGCCTAGTTCACTAATCCACTCACAGTACATTAGTGTCTCAATTTTCCCATATCCCCTCCAACATTGTTATTTTCCTTTTCTGTCATATTAGCCAATCTGAGAGTTGTGAGGTGATACCTCAGAGTTTTTTTGTTTTGTTTTGTTTAGTGTGCATTTCTCTAATCAATAGTGATTTAAAGCATTTTTTGTTTCATATACAGATAGCTTTGATTTCTTCTGAAAATTGCCCATTCATAGCTTTGGACCATTGATCAACTGGAGCATGATTTATATTCTTAGAAATTTAACTCTGTTCTCTATATATTTGAGAAATGAGACTTTTGTCAGGAAAACTTGCTGTAAAAAAAAATATCCCCCCCCCCCCCCCCAGTTTTCTGCTTTCCTTGTAATCTTGGCTGCATTGTTTTTGTTTGTGCAAAAAATTTCTTAAATTTAACATAATCAAAATTATCCACTTTATATCCTGTAATACTCTCTATCTCTTGTTTGGTCATAAATTCTTCCCTTAACCATATATCTGACATGTAAACTATTCCACGTTCCCCTAATTTGTATCACCCTTTATGTCTAAACCCTGTACCCATTTTGACCTGATCTTGGTATATGGTTAGTCTCATACCTAGTTTCTGCCAAACTGCTTTTCAGGATTCCCAGCAGTTTTTGTCAAATAGTAGGTTCTTGTTTCCAAAGTTTCAATCTTTTGGGTTTATCAAACACTTGATTATTATGGTTATTTACTACTGTGTATAATGTACCCAGTGTCAGATTGTTTGGATAATTACTGCTTTGTAATATAGTTTGAAATCTGGTATGGCTAGGCCACCTTCCTTCACATGTTTTTTTGTTGTTGTTGATTCCCTTGATATTCTTGACTTTTTATTCTTCCAGATAAATTTTGTTTTCATTTTTTCTAGCTCTATAATTTTTTTGGTAGTTTGATTGGTATGGTACTGAATAAATAAGTTAATTAATTTAGGTAGAATTGCCACTTTATTATATTGGCTTGACCTACCCATGAGTAAGTAATATTTTTCCAATTGTCCAGATATGACTTTATTTTTGTGAGAAGTGTTTTATAATTGTCTTCATATAGTTCTTAGGTTTGTCTTGGCAGGTAGACTGTATTTTATCATATTTGTTGTTTACGGTTATTTTAAATGGAATTTCTCTTTCTGTCTTGCTGCTGGATTTTGTTGGTAATATGTAGAAATGCTGATGATTTATATGGATTTATCTTACATCTTTAATTTTACTAAAGTTGATCATTATTTACACTAGTTTTTTAGTTGGTTTTCTAGGATTCTCTGATTGTAGCATCATATCATCTGCAAATAATGGCAGTTTTGTTTCCTCATTGCCTATTCTAATTCCCTTAATTTATCTTTCTTCTCTTATTACTATAGCTAGCATCTCTAGTGCTATACTGAATAATGTTGGTGATAATGGGTATCCTTGCTGCACCTCTGATCTTACTGAAAAGGCTTCTAGCTTACCCCCATACAGATAATGCTTGCAGATAGTTCTAGAAAGATGCTACTTATCATTTTAAAGATAGTTCCATTTATTCCTATGCTTTCTAGTGTTTTTAAATAGGAATTAATGTTGTATTTTGTCAAAAACTTTTTCTGCATCTATTGAGATAATCATACAATTTCTGTTGGTTTTGTTATTAATATGGTCAATTATGCTGATAGTTTTCCTAATATTGAACCAGCGCTGCATTCCTGGTATAAATCCCACTTGGTCATAATGTATGATCCTGATGATATATTGTTGTAATCTCCTTGGTATTCTTTTATTTAAAATTTTTGCATCAATATTCATTAGGGAAATTGGTTGGTAGGTCTCTTTCTCTGTTTTTGCTCTTCCTGGTTTAGGTATTAGCACCATATTGATGTCATAAAAAGAGTTTGGTAGCACTCCTTCTTTGCCTATTTTCCCAAGTAGTTTATATAGTATTGGTATTAATTGTTCTTTAAATATTTGGTATAATTCACTAGTGGATTCATCTGGTCCTGGGATTTATTTTTTCTTAAAAAGGTCATCAATAACTTGTTTCATTTCTTTTTCTAACATGGAGTTATTTAAATATTCCACTTTGTCTTCTGCTCATTTGGGCAATTTATTTTTTTACAAATATCCATCCATTTTACTTACATTGTTAGATTTATTGGCATATAATTGGGAAAATATTTCCTAATAATTGCTTTAATTTTCACTTCATTGATGTGAATTTACCTTTTCCATCTTTGATATTGGTAATTTGGTTTTCTTTTTTCTTCTTCTAAATCAAAATAACCAATGGCTTATCTATGTATTTGTTATTTTATAAAACCAGCTCCTGGCTTTATTTATTAGTTCAATGATTTTCTTACCTTCAATTTTATTAATCTCTCCTTCGATTTTTAGGATATCTAATTTGGTGTTTAATTGGGGATTTTTAATTTGTTCTTTTTCTAGTTTTTGTTTTTAATTGCATACTCAATTCATTGATCTGCTCTTTATTTTATTAATGTAAGCATTCAGAGACATACATTTTCCCCTAAGTACTGCTTTGGCTGCAGCCCATAAAATTTGTATGTTGTCTTATTATGTTCATTGTTTCTATAACTTGTTCTTTGACCCATCTAAGATTAGATTATTTAATTTCTAGTTAATTTTTACTCTATCTTTCTATAGCTCTTTATTGGATGTAATTTTTATTGCATTATGATCTTTAAAAGATGTATCTAATATGGTTTTCTTCATTTGGTTGTGAGGTTTTTATGCCTTAATACATAATCAATTTTTTTTTTTGCAAATTCCATGTAACATTGAAAAAGAAGTACATTACTTTCTATTCCCATTTATTTTTCTTCAGAGGTCTATCATGTCTAACTTTTCTTAAATTCTATTCATCTCCTTAACTTAATTATTATTTATTTTTGGCTAGATTTATCTGGTTCTGAGAGCAGAAAGTTGATTCCCACCTTATCCTCAGGATAGTTTTATTGTCTATTTCATTCTGTAACTCATTAAACTATTACTTTAAAAATTTGGATGCTATATCATTTGGTGCATATATGTTTAGTATTGATATTACTTCGTTGTCTATTATACCTTTTAGAAAAATGTAGTTTTCTTGCTTATCTCTTTTAGTTTTATCTATTTTTGATTTATCTGAAATCATGATTGCCACCCCTGCTTTTTTTTACTTCAGTTGAAGCATAATAGCTTCTACTCCAGTCCCTTATTTTCACTCTGATTGTCTTTACTTCAAGTATGTTTCTTGTAAACAAAATATTGTAAGATTCTAGTTTTTAATACACTCTGCTATTTTATAAATGAATTCATGCCATTCACCTTCACAGTTATTATTACTAACTGTGTATTTCCCTCCATCCTATTTTTTCTCCTATTTATCCTTCTCTTTATCTCTCCTTTCACCCTGTTCATCCTCAAAAGTGTTTTGCTTCTGATCATTGCTTTCCGAAATCCACCCTCCCTTCTATCAGCCCCACCTTCTCTTATCCCAGTCTTCTTATACTTCTCTGTAGGGTAAGGCAAATTTCTATACCCAACTAAATGTGAATGTTATTCTCTCTTTGAGGCAATTACAATTAGAATAAAGGTCAAGCCTTTCTTGCCACCACCCCCTATCTTCCCCTCCACTGTAAAAGTTCTTTTGTGCCTCCTGTGACATAATTTACCCCATTCTACCTCTCCCTTTCTCCTTCTTCAAGTGAATTCCTCTTTCTCACCCCATAATTTTATTTTTTTTTTAGATTGTCTCATCATAGTCAACTCTCTATGTACACTCCTTTTAATTGCCCTAACAATGATGAAGTTCTTAGAAATCACAAGAATCAACTTCCCATATAGGAATGTGAACCATTTGACCATATCAAGTCCCTTATGATTTCTTTTTCATGTTTACCTTTTTTTATGCTTTTCTTGAATCTTGTCAGAGTTTTCTATTCAGCTCTGGTCTTTTTTGTCAATATGGAAATGTTTCACATGGATGCACATGTATAACCTATAGCAGATTGCTTACCATCTCTGGGAGGGGAGAAGAGCAGGGATGATAGAATTTAAAACTTTAAACTTAAAAATGTTTAAATTTATTTTAACATGTAATTATGGGGAAATAAAATATTTTAAAAAGATATTTAAAAGTCTTCAATTTCATTAAACATCCATTTTTTCCCTTGAAGGATTGTGTTCAGTTTTGCTGGGTGATTCTTGGTTGTAATCCTAGCTCCTTTGCCTTCCAGAATATCTTATTCCAAGCCCTGCAATCCCTTAATTTAGAAATGCTAAATCTTGTGTTATCCTGACTGTAGCTTAACAAATTGTTTCTTTTTGGCCACATGAAATATTTTCATCTTATCCTGGGAGCTCTGGAATTGACTATAATATTCCTGGGAGTTTTCATTTTTAGATCTCTTTCAGAAGGTGATTGGTGGATTTTTCCATTTCTATTTTACCCTCTGTATGATATCAGAGAAATTTTCCTTTATAATTTCTTGAAATATAAAATTTAGGCTCTTTGTTTATCATGGCTTTCAGGTAGTCCAGTAATTCTTAAATTATCTATCCTCAATCTGTTTTTCAAAAGAGTTTTTTAATGAGATATTTAACATTTTCTTCTTTTTTTCATTCTTTTGATTTTGGTTTTTTTTTTTTTTTATTTCTTGAAGTCTCATGGAATCACTAGCTTCCAGTTATCCAATTCTAATTTTTAAGGAAATATTTTCTTCACAGATAATTTCTACCTCCTCTTTCATTTAGTCCATTCTGCTTTTTAAGGAGTTCTTTTCTTCAGTGAATTTTGCACATCCTTTATATTTCACCATTTCTATTTTTAAGGAGTTTTTCTATTCATTGAATTTTTGTGCCTTTCTTACCATTTGGCTTATTCTAGTCTTTTAAGGTATCATTTTCTTCATATTTTTCATGCCCCTTTTACCAAGTTGTTGACTCTTTTTTTTTTTTATGGCTTTCTTGTATAGCTCTCATTTGTTTTCTCAATTTTTCCTCTACCTCTCTTACTTGGTTTTCAAGATATTTTTAGCTTCTGCAAGTCCTGAGAGCAATTCACATTTTTGTTTGATGCTTTACCTTGTAGTTACTTTGGTTTTATTGTTTTCTTCTGAATTTGATTTTCCCTGCCACCATAGTAACTTTCTATGGTTGTGTTATTTTTTTGTTGTTTGCTCCTGTTTCCAGCTTATTTCTTGACTTTTAACTTTATGTAAAAATTAGGCTCTGCTCCTAGGGTTTAGGGGGTACTGCTCTAAGCTTCAGGTTTTTCATGTTGCTTTTTTCAGAGCTGTTCTGGGACTTGGCAAGTTTTCAGTTCTTCCATGGTGGTATTATCTAAGGAGAGGTTACTGCTTTCCTGGCCTGTGCTCTGGTCTGTAAGCAACCAAAAACATTTTTTTCTACCCTAGAAAAGAGACCAGGGTCCCCACTTCTGCTAATGCTTCCCATTGTTTTAAGGTTGCAGGTGAGTGCCAACAAAGGGTCCCCTGTAATCTCCTTCTGACCAGTTTCCAATCACCCTACTGTTTATGAGCTGAGAGCTCTGGAAATCACTGTTGCTGATTCAATAGCCCCAAATGCCTGTTGCTGGCTTACTGGACACACAGCCTAGGCTTGTGTAGTCTGTATTGGAATGCACTCAACTCTCACTCCAGTGAGACAGATCTTTCCTGCTGAACTTCCAATTTGTCTTAGACTGGAAAAATGATTTCACCCCATCCTTTTATAGATTGTGCTACTCCAGAACTTATTTTGAGGTGTCATTTTAATGTTGTTTGGAGGTAAATTGGATAGTGTTCAGGCAAAATTGGGGGTTCCCCCCCAACTGTTGTAATAGTAATGAAATTTGAAGTTACTTTTGTATTGCTAAGCTGAGAGGTACATAGCACCTAGTTATTAATCAAGCCTCTGTTAAAGAAACAGAAGGTATTGTTGCTGGCATAACAGGAAGGGGTTGGCTGAAACAGGAAGGAGCTAATGCCATGTGTGTATATAAGAAGTCCCTGCTGGGTCAGACAGATGTTCTTGGAGTAAATTTTGTGAAGGCAGAAACTGCCGCTGCCAGCGAGGCTAAAGAGGAAAGGCCCCCCAGGCTGGAGTGAATTATTTTGATTTGGGGAACCTGGGTGAAGTGATTTTGATTCTGGGAACCAACTGGAGCTTCTACTGAGGAGTTGCTGAGTCTGAGGGCCAGCCAGAACTTCTGGGAGCTGCCAAAGATGTCCAAGGGCCAGGTGGAGCTGCTGAAGACTGATGAAGCATGACTGTGACACTGGTACTTTGTATGAGGTTTTGTTAAGCCTTAACTTCCCAGAAACAGAGACTGGAAGGACTTAAGGTGGACTGGATGCTGTGAGCTTCAATGTGGAACAGGAAGTGCATGGAGAACTGGACAAGGACCTGGGAGCTATCTGCCTTTGAACCCAGGTGATAGTTTGGTGAATCCAGGTAGGTTCTGGGACCATGGAAGGGGATCTAGGGAATCTGAGAGTGCCCCAAGTCAAGCTGAATACTTAGATACTGTGTATGACTAAGAAATTGTAATTTACTAGTGACCTAGGGATAGAGGGCTTGTATATTTTCTGATGATTGAATAGTAAATGATAATTGAATAGTGATTGATTTGTAACTTAGTGTGCCCCATGAGTGGAGAACTTTGACTATTGTTCTTTGTGTCCCTGTAACCTCCTTAAGGGTGATTGAATGATTAAGATGATTGAATGATTGAGTTACTAAATGATTGTTCTTTGTTCAAAACTTTGTGACCACTGTGGTGAAAACTATGTGGCCATTTTCTGTAATAAGTTATTGTGAATGCTCTATTTTGATTATCTGTGATAAGTTGTAATATTGTGAATGCTGTACCTTGATTTACTGTGAATGTTTTGCTCTGATTTGTTGTTGAATAAATAGAAAGTTCACTATACTGTGAAATCAGAATCTTAAAAGCTATTCACAGCAGCAATCCTCTGGAAAGCTGCTCATGCTTGGCTTTACAACTGCTTAAATTCTGTTTCTTCTATAGCCATTGTTTTCTGATTCTGCCTACTTCTCTCTGAATTAGTTTATATCAATCTTCTCTTGCTTCTCTAAATTCTTCATATCCATTGTTTCTGATAATAGCAATATTCCATTGTAATCATGTACCATGATTTGTTTAGCTATCCCCAAACTAATTGGCATCTACTTTGTTTCCAGTTCTTTGTTACTACAAAAAGTTCTACTATGAAAGTTGTTGTTTAAATGGGATCTTTCCTTCTACCTTTGACTTCCTCAGGTCACAGTGGAATCTTTATGTCAAAGGTTATGAAAAAAAAAGAAAAAAAGAGGTTATGAACATTTTAGTCAATTTTTAGGATAATTCCAAATTGCTTTTCAGATAGGTTAGGAAAATTCACAGCTCCTTCAATAAAGTATTCATGGGTCTGTCTTCCTATGGCCTCTCCAATATTTCTTATTTTTACTTTTTGGTCATTTTTGCCAATTTGCTAGGTATAAGGTAAAACATCAGAATTGGTTTTATTTGCACTTGTCTATAATTAGTGATTTAAGCAGCTTTTCATGTGTCTATTAATAGTTTTCAAGTCTTATGAACACGATTTCTTCATCTCCTATGACTACTTATTCAGTGGGAAATGGTCCTTAGTCTTACATAATTGTGCTATTTCCTAATGTATCTTGGATAACAGATCTTTATTACTATAGATATTTGATCAAATATTTTCCTAATTAAGTTTTCCCTTCTTATTCTTATTCTAGTTGCATTTTTTGTGCAAAAGTTCTCAATTTCATGTATTTCAAATGGCATATTTCATCTTTTCTGATCTTCTTTGTCCCTCATTTGACCAAGAATTCTCCCTCAACCATGGTCGTGAAAGATACTTCCATCCATTTTCTACTTTTCTCAAACTTTTTTCCTAGCTTTCTCAACAGTTCCTGTCAAATAGGACAATCTCCTCCAAGTTGTTTATGTTTTCAGCTTATCAAATGCTAAATTATTGAGTGTGATTTTCTTGTTCTTTTAAAAAAATTTTTTTCAATTGACAAGCATCTGCCCTTTTTGCTTCTCACTTTCTCCCTCTCCTCCAGGGAAAAAAGCAAATTAAAACCCTTGCAACAAATATGCATGGTCAAACAAAACACATTCCCGCATTGGTCATGTCCAAAAATGTGTCTCATTCTGCATATCTAGTCCATTTCCTCTTTGTTAGAGAGTGGGTAACATTTAAGATAATTAGTTCTTTGGAATCATGGCTGATCATTGTGTTGATTAGAGTTCTTAAGTCTTTCAAAAATTGTTTTTATAATATTGTTTTTATAGTACAGCTTGTTTTTCTGATTCTTTCTGTTCTCTTTACGCTACTTTAGTTCAAAGTGAGGTTCAAGTAAGGCCTAAATTTTTTTGTGCAAAAGTTCTCAATTTCATGTATTTCAAATGGCATATTTCATCTTTTCTGATCTTCTTTATCCCTCATTTGACTAAGAATTCTTCCTTAACCATGGTTGTGAACGATACTTCCATCCATTTTCCACTTTTTCCTCATCTTATAGACTTCAACTTCTGTCCCCATTATGTAAGATAAGTCCTCCTATTCTTTTTTGCTAAGCATATTCTCTTCCCCCTTATCTATATCTCTGATTAAATATATATCATCTGATAACTGTATCATCTATATCATATGAGGTAGAGATAATCCTATAATATAAGAGAACTCACAGGCAATATAGATGTCTGTATTTCTATACCTATATCTATATTTATATTACTTTATGTCTGTGCATGTAGATATTTCTTTATCTTTGTACACATGTTTGTATCTATAGCTATAGCTATCTCTTTATCATTTATCTCTCTATTTCTATCTGTGTCTATATTATCTACTTCTATTTCTCTCTAAATCCATGCCTGTGGCTAGATCTCTTTATGTCCACACCTATATATCTATCTTGATCCTCCTATCACTATCCCTGTATCTCTATTTATCTATACATATGAGGCAAGACATAGGATCATAAATTTAGAACTGGAGATGACATAGTGCAACCCCCTCATTTTACAGATGAGGAAACTGAGGTCCAGAAAAATGAAGTCACTTAACTAACATCAAATGGGCTGTAAACAGAGGGTACACTTGAATGCAGGTCTTCTGACTCCAAATCCAGTTCTCCTTCCACTGTACCATGGTGAAAGACTTGTACTAAAATCCTCCTCTAATGCCTCAGTCAGGGGAATGTCTTACAGGCTAGGACAATGGAATTCTGACAGCCTCCACCAAGATAAAAAAGGCCCCAAATATGAGCCCACAGCTGGGACCTACTTATGGTCTAAGGATACCTAGAACCTTTAAAGAGGTTCCTTTTCAGAAAGTTGGCCACCATGTGATAATTTTTTGTTTAGGTATAGCAGCTCATGAAGACTTTCTACTAAATCATAGAGAGATTTCCATCTGAGTCAGAGAGAGTACTCATACCATTGAAATTACAGCTCTTTTGAAATATTTGTTGACAGTGCCATCACTAGTCAGGTCAGCATAAAGCACAAAATCATTTTTTTCCCTTTGTTTGTCATCGTTCCAGGGTGTTAATGCCTATAAAGTACTCTTCTCTAAACAGGCACATCCCTATTATAAACATCATAAAAGCTCATAACATTAGAGGGCTCATGGGCAATGTAGCCAGGTGATGAGAATGTTAAAACCACAGTCCGTGGCTCTAGGGATGGGTGGAGTGGAGCAAGATCAGGTTGCAGCAAATAGTTTGGTGGTAAGTGCTTTTGTACCAAATACAGTACTTTATGCAAACTATCTGATTTCTGCTTTGTGACAAGGAACAGAAATTGTGCCAGCATAGTTTTAGCTAGATCTAAATTATAGGCCTCAATTCTCTGCCTTGCATACAGCTCTGAAAATATGGACCTAAAATATGTGCTCTATGATTTCTGGTCAGAAATGGGGGAAACTCCACTCTCTAGAAAAAAAAAAAAGTTAAGTATTGTAGCCACAAGAAAGGCTAGCGTGGCTGGTCATATCTGATGGAAAGTTTCCTCCAACTCATCATCAATAGTTTCTGGGTTCATGCTTCACTGTGGTGCCCAGGGTAGAGATTTCTCTCTCAAAGAGAAATGATTCTGGGGGAAGCTAGGTGGCGCAGTGAATAGAGCACCAACCCTGGAGTCAGGAGGACCTGGGTTCAAATTTGGCTTCACATACTTAACACTTACTAGCCATGTGACCTTGGGCAAGTCACTTAACCCCAACTGCCCTACCTTCCCCCCTCCAAAAAGCAAAAACAAAAACAAAAACAAAAGAAATGATTCTGGTGTGCAACTAAGTTTTCTTACAGAGTCAAATAATTTCATGTTACAAACTAAGTATGTGGTTTCTTCCCCCTGATTGGGTGAACTCCCAGTGTGGGAACTTCTTCCATCAATGCAGATTAGGCCTTCTCTATGACGAGGTAGCTAAGTCCTGGGCACAGAGAGGTTCTCAGGATCGTAGATTTGGAGCAGGGAGGAACCTTAGAGGTCTTGTCTTGTCAAACCCCATCATTTTATAGATGAGGAGACCCAAACCCAAAGAACTTACACGACATGTCACAAGGGCAGTGGCAGCCAGCATCAGAAACTGAACAAGATCCCCTGACTCCAAATGTAGCACAGTTTCCATTCCACCAGTAATGATGCAGCTTATCAAAGCTAGAATTTGAACACAGGTCTTCCTGACTCCAAGATGAGCCACTATATTGGGGTACCTCTCTGTATACAAACTCTACATAATAGTTGAACCTATGTCATGATGATGTTGTAACTGTTCAGTTATTCAGTTGTATCTGAATTTTCATAATCCCATGGACCACATCACATCAATATTGTCTGTGGAACTTTCTTAGGAAGGATAATGGAATAACTTGTAATTTTCTTCTCCAGCTCATTTTACAGAAGAGGAAACTGAATCAAACAAGATTAAGTGACTTGTCTAGGGTCACACAGCCAGTAGGAATCTGAGGCCAGATTTGAACTCACTTCTTCCTGACTCCAGGCCCAGTGCTCTATCCACTTAGCCACCCAGCTGCCTCCTTGTCACAAGGATAGCCTCACACAATTATGTCAGCTTGGTTCAAATTTAAAATAGAAAGCACTATTTTTCCTGGATACTGCTCTTGGAGTCATTTCTCTCTTATTTCACAGACCCTTTCTCTAGACCCTGAACCTTGGGGTCTTTGGGATCCTTGGGATCTTCTAGATTGTGGCTTTTTAAGCTGTGGGTCATGACCCCATATGGATGTGTGATCCATAGTTTAAGAAACACTGAAGGAGTCACAAGTAGAAAAAATTTAACAGGCCTGTTCCAGATCCTACTTCTCCTTCCTAGTCTGTCCAAATGCCTTCTCTCCCTCTTCCTCTCTTTAGAGCAGAGCTTCCAGACCAGGGCTCAGCTATTTCTTTGTGTTCATCATTCCTTTCCTGAGCAAGAAGTACTTCTTTGTTTGGGACACAGGTCCGTCCTCTCTGGTTTCGGGTTGAGCCTCTTACTGCTTCTTTTACCCCCTTAGCTGACATCACTCTGGCTTCTGCTCTAAGAATCCTACTTTCTCTCTATTCTCCAAGGCCTAGCCCTTGAACCTCCATGTTGGATTAGCACACACCAGGTATACCAGGAACTGCTCCCTTGCTTTTTTCGGGGAGTTATTTCAGGGGCTCGGTTCCCGCATCCTTGGACTTCTTTTTCTATCTTATTTAATTTAAACTGACAAACATTTGTAAAATGCTTACTATGCCAGGTGAAAAGCATTGTACTGAGCCTGTAAGACTCAAAGATGAAAAACAGCACAAGCCTCTTGAGATTTACACTTTACGAGGGAATGGGGAGGGATTGACACACACAAACAAACATAATACAAAACAAAATGTGACAAAGGCAAAGGGAAGATCCAGATCACATTCTCTCAGAAATTTTGAGTAAGGAGGGATTACTTCATCTGGGATAATCATTCTTCGCTCCACTTCCTCCCCTTCCAGTTTTCACCAACTCTCTTCTCGTCTTTTTCTTTTTAGTCAAACAAAAAGCATTAGGTAAGCACTTAATATGTACCAACTTCTATGTTAATTGCTGGGGATAAAAAGAACAGCAAAATTAGGTCCCTGCCCTCAAGGAGCTCACATTCTAATGTGGGCACAAAAAGTGAAATATTTCAATGGGGAGACAACATGCAAAAAGCTATGGACTTGTAAGATGAATACAGTAGGGATGAAAGGTAATCTCAGAAGGAAGGCAACAAGTGGAGGAAAAGGGGAGGGAAGAAGAGAGACTGGGGAAAGTCTCCTGCATGTTTTTAATAATTCGTAATTCTTCTCTGAGGATATTATCAGATCGTTTGAGCTCTTTGGAAAATAACCTTTTTCAAGGAGTCAGAATTCTCATTTGCATGCTGAGGATCCCTCATTTGGCTCTGAAGAATCCCAATGACCTTCTACAATATATAACCTTTATGATATATGGGACACTTTAACAGGCCTTTTGGCTTCCTATGGTAGCCGATAATCACTTTGTAGTTTACGGTGTATCACATTTCTCCTCTTAGCCACATCTCAGTTCAAAAGATGAGGTGGAGTAGTGACCCAAATTGGCCCTGAAAGGTACTTCTGGTTACTCCCCTTCCCAGAGGCTCCCCTCTGTTCTTCTCCATTTCAGAAAACTAGACGTTCTCTGCAATGGTTAGACACCTAACCATTTTCTGAAGAACATGGCAAAAACAACAACAACCCAAAAAGAGTCAACATATGGTTCATCAGAAAGAAAATTCCGCACTTTTTTCCAGGACTTCTAGCCTATAGATCTACCCCTTTCCTGATTTATCTTGGACTGGGAGCTTGATGGTCTCCATGTAATGATTTTAGGGGAAAGGGGGAGATAGCTGAGATTGGGGACAGATCATCCATGTTCATGACCAGAAATGCACGATTTTACTCCTCTCCTTTCTCTCCTCTCAACAAGATGTGTGGGATTGTGTCTCTCTCTATGTATATGGGTATATAATAGAGATCTAATTTCCAGAATGAGGGGGTAATAATCCCTCTTTGTTTTGCCCTAATCAGACCACATGTAGAGCATTGTATTTATCTCGGTATGCAACATTTTGGGAAGGACATTGACACGCTGGAGCAAGTCCAAAGGAGGGAAGAGACCATCAGTCAGGCATTTAAGTGTTTATTATATGCCAATCACTATCTATATTTGGGGATCCAGTGAAAGGCAAAAGCAATCTTTGCTCTCAAGGAACTCACATTTCTAATGGTGGAGGAACAAAAGAAACAGAGATTTAAGCTGAAGAAAAGAAGACTTAAGGGTGACATGGTAGCTATCTTCAAATATTTGAAGACGTGTGCTGTGGGAGAGAAATTAGACTTGTTCTGCTCGGTTCTGGTGGGCAAAAGTAGGAATTGTGGGAGAAACATGTGGAGAAGATTTTGGGTCAATGTAAAAAAAAAAAAACTACTGAATAGTAAGGTCTACCAATCAGAGCCACACATAAGTGGAATGTGCTTGGGAAAGGATGAGTTTACAGAATCATAGACTTAAAAGTGGGAGGGAAGTTAAAGACTAGTGGATTCCAATCCCCATCTTACAGAGAAAGTCTAGAGAGTTGTTAAACAGCCAGTAAGTAGCAGAGCCCTAATGCCAATCCAAGCATCCTCATTCCCAATCCTGGGCTTTTCCCCAATGCTGCACTGCTTGAGACCTTCAAGCAGAGGCTATTTACTTTGCTGGCTGTTTACTTGCTAGCTAATGTTAAAGACAGGATTTTTTTCAGGTGCTGATGAAATGCTGGGGCCTCTGAGGACCTTCCCAACTCTGAGACTCTGTGCCTATGTAATAGATTAGCATATCTGCATGTGTATACATGTTCATGTATTTGTGTGTGCATGTACAGATGCATGCTATTTTACACAATAGATGCCTTTCTGAAAAGTGATACAATGAAATAGCTTTGTGAAAATCAAATCATTTTCCCATTGACATACTACAAATTAAGAAATATGGCTGCCTTATTCATGTTTTATATCTGGTATTCACTGGTACTTAGAATTTCAGTTTCTTCACACAAAATTGTGCATAAGTACAGGTGTCAATAAAAGACTTAAATCTTGTAGGGGAGTAAGACAGAAGAACTTTTTCTGAGATACTACATTCTTTCCTGCTCCCTCCACACATCCCATTTATCCTTTTTTATAAGTTTGTATTTTCTCATACGGTACTTTGAATTTTAGATTTCTAGACTCCTTTAAGTGTAGCATGGCTTTAAGAAATGGTCATCAATAAATAACCATTTCTTGAGTCTGGTTCTATTAATAAGAAGGAAATGACTTTCTCATCTTTTGAAAATGCATTAAACACTTTCAAGGCCCTTAGAGTATCATTCAGTCTATGGCCAATGACTTTTGGTTCAAAGGAAAGACATGAGAAGCCCTGATCCTGCTCCTTTTTTGTCTTGGAGAAAGGCCTGGTGCCCATTGGCTACAGAGGGCAAAGAAAGAAGCCTTTCTTACCCCATTTGGAAAGGATGGTTTTCACTCTTCTGCCTAGGGAAATGACTTAGGGAATACTTTTTTTTCCACCAAGAGAATGGAGTAACAGAGATCTCTACTAGATTCATAACTAGAAGGAGCAGAGAGCCAAGCCAAGAGGCACATCAGGGACCAGAAGCAGTGGATGAGTGACAAGGAGTACACAGCAGATACCAGCAGAAGTGGTTTCCAAATAGGAACACCAAAGCTGCCTGCACTGAAGCTTCTCCCCATCCCCACCCCTCATTACCCCTGCAGAGAAACTGAGCCCTGAGGTCTGGGTCACTGAAGCCAAAAAAGATTGTACTCTTATCTATTCTTTATCTACCCATTGGCACAATCATTTAGAAGCTTTCTGGTAACAGGAGAGTTCTTCACAAGTTTCTGAGAGTAGCCATCAAACCCTAGAATTTTTACCTCTTGATAATTCTTGGCTGTGGCCAGATGACAAACACTTCTTTCTGCTCAGGGTTGATATTTCACTCCAAGAGTATAGGCATGTGGAAGATGTACTTCAGAATTGGTATTTGTTGAGTGACAGCTTCAAATTGATGACTTCTAGTCAAATTACTCAGTAGTTTTTTATCAAGCTCTTTCATCATCTTTCTAAATATAATGCAATCATCTATTTACTCTAACACTCTTTTTTTGATAAATGGATGAAAAATAGCTGGGTTTACAGAAATACTTGGGACATGTGCTCAAAATGAAGGAACTCCAAGGGACAGATGAAGGCTGTCTTTGTCTTATCTTCTGCTGTGGGAATCTGTTAGTACATATAGCTCAGGTAAAACCTGAGGACCACTGGTCACCCAGTAGATATTGCAGGAATTCTGGAATTTACAGTATGGTGTATACATCCTTCTTAATGCTCTTATTGAAGAGCCATTTGCCCTCACTCATCTTAATTTCCCCAGCCCTTTTCCAGACCACCTATAGATGAGGCATATGGACTGTGGGACTCTTGATGACTCTTGTGTCCTTGTGTCTCCTTCAGCTGGTTTCTCTCTGCCTCTCTCTCTCTCTCTCTCTCTCTCTCTCTCTCTCCCCTTTTGTCACTCTCACTCCCTCCCTCTCTCTTCCCCCCCTCTCTGTTTCTCTATGAAGGATTTATTTTCCTTAATTGCTCTCAAAAAAGGTAGTCTCCCCACTTGATAAATGGTCAAGAGATGTAAACAGGCAGTTTTCAGATGAAGAAATTAAAGCTATCTATAGTTACTATGAAAAAATACTTTAAATCACTATTGATTAGATAAATGCAAATTAAAACAACTCTGAAGTACCACATCATACCTATCAGTTTGGCTAACATGACAAAAAAGGAAAATGATAAATGTTGGAGAAGATGTGGCAAAATTGGAACACTGATGCATTGTTGGTGGAGTTGTGAACTGATCCAACCAGTCTGGAGAGCAATTTGGAACTATGCCCAAATGGATATATAAAACTGTGTATACCTTTTGATCTAGTGATACCACTACTAGGTCTGTATCCCAAAGAGGTCATAAAAAAGGAAAAAAGACCCACATGTACAAAAATATTTATAGCAGCTCTTTTTTGTGGTAGAAAAGAATTGGAAATTGAGGGGATATCCACCAATTTGGGAAATGACTGAACAAGTTTTGGTATATGAATGTAATGTAATACTATTGTTCCATGAGAAATGGTGAGCAGATGCATTTCAGAAAAACTTGCAAAGACCTGCATGAACTGATGCTGACTGAAATGAGTAGAACCAGGAGATCATTGTACACAGTAAAAGCAATTTTGTATGATGATTGGCTTTATTAAACTTAGCTCTTTTCATCAATGCAATGCTCTAAGACAATTCCAAAAGACTTGTGGAAAATGTTATCTACATCCAGAGAAAGAACTATGGAGTCTGAATGAAGATCAAATAATACTATTTTCTTTTTTTGGTCTTTCTTTCTTGTGCTTTTCCCCTGTTGCTCTGATTCTTCTTTCACAACATAACTAATGTCAAAATATGTCTAATATGATTGCGCATGTATAGCCTATATCAGATTGCATGCCATCTTGGGGAAGGGAGAGGGAAGGGAGGAGGGAAAATTTAGAATTCAAAATCTTATAAAAGTGAATGTTGAAAACTAAAAATAAATATTTTTTTTAAAAAGAGAGTCAAAAAGGTTGGGTTGGATTGTGTATATTCCTCCATGGGGACATCTCAGTCATTCAATGAAAACACACTGATTCTCATGCCAAGGTCCTTGAACACCAGAGAACCTCCAAAGTCAAACTTTTCTGGATTCAATCCTAGGACCTCCTTGGGTTTTCTGCCTCTATCTACCTGTAAGCTTTTCCATGGAACAAACTGATTGTCATAGGGTTTAGGTACTTGCCCTTTTAATACATGGCCTGCACTACTCTGCCAATACTATCAGAGGGTGGTGGCATCTCTAATAAACACTGAAATAGCAAAGATGTTTGCAAGTTCTGGAAATATAGGGACCATGATGTCTACCTGCTTGGTAATACTCACAACTTCCTTAGGGAACATCAAAATCACTCTGAAATGATCCAAAGATAGGCAATCCTTCCCACATAATCCGCAGAAATTTAACCCAGTATTACCTATAAAGGTATATGCTACAAATACTTTTCATAAAATGACTTGATAATTACTTGAAGTTCACTGCCCAGCACAGCTGAAGGACTTGATTACATGCCCCACATAGGCACAAGGGATGTCATTTGTAGATCTGAGGAAACCCTTTTTTCCACAAATTGATGTCATCCTAAAAGTTTGGGAAAGTAATAGCCACCAGAAGCCTATTGCTTGTCAGTAGATAGATGACTTTTGGTCACTGAGATTCACTGTCCCATCCACAATCTCTTGACTTTGAAGAGGGTTGCCACTGTACTGAAACTGTGTGTTCCATTCAGAATGTGGATGGACAACAACCCATTCGCTTATATCTGACAGGCCGTAAAATGGATGTCACCATGCAGGATGGTGTTAGGGGCACTGGCCAAACATGAATTCAGAAATCACTAGCATCTGGAGGGACAAATGTGGATGAAGATACTCTATTCTATGGGTTTGGTGCAATTAGAAACCTGGGTGATCCCCATGAAGGATCCAAAGGTAACTTCCTCCTCACAGACAATAAGGCCACTAACAGGACAGCTGAGAGCCTAAAACTTGCATTGGAGAATGTCCCATCAGTGAAAGTAAGCATAGAATTGAACCAGTCTCCCCCATCTCTATTGCCCATGGACCACTGGTGACAAGCCCAATTTTAGGATAAGAGTCTTTGAGAAGTGATAATAGCCATTTGGTATATTCCATTTCATTCCATTCACCCATTCGTTGTTCACTAACTTTAACTGGTATGGAATAAAGCTAGTAATCTCTTCTTTGGGGGCATCCTGCACATGACCTCCACAGGATACGTGCTGTGTCTCTTAAGCATTCTACTCATGCTAAAGGGGTTTCAGAATGTTCTACAAGGTCTACAGTAAACAATCCTGATATGTGATATTATATATTATGTGTTATATGAAATCTACATCTACTGTATGGGTGTACATATTCTATATTTGTATAAGGTCTATTTATCTGGAATAATTTGACTCTTACTATGCCCTATGAAAACTAACTGATTTTATATCATGTGCACTTAGAGCTATGTGCACTAGCTATATAGCAGTATGAAAGGGCTGAACATTTTCTAACTAGGGAGATAATATATCTACTGATCATATAATGGAATCATAGATTTAGAGCTAAAAAGGACCTTAGAAACTACATGGTCTTACCATCCCATTAAATAAATAAACATATTTATATATTATTTGTAAGTATATATGAGAATACAATTTGCATATGTGCATGTATACATATATACATATATGCACATACATGCATACATATTAGAACTAACTTACCCAAGGACATAATAGGTGCTCAGTGACAGTCGGGATTCCGACTCAGATCCTCTGACTCTAAATCCAATAGGGGTCTTTTTTCCACTGTTATATTCCTCTCCTTGGATTGTGGAGACAACTTGTATGCAACTCTTTCATCTCTCCCTTTATACCCTGTAAGGAGAGAAATTTACTTGGTATGGTGATGGGGGCAGGGGGAGAGAAGGAGTTTTCTCTTAAGAATGAGGATGGTAGCTCTCATCCCTCCTATGGGTGAAACAGCTGAGGAAAGAAATGGTTTCCTTCCTTCCTTCCTTCCTTCCTTCCTTCCTTCCTTCCTTCCTTCCTTCCTTCTTTCCTCCCTTCTTCCTTGCCTCCCTTTCTTCCTTATATCCTTCCTCCCTTTCCCCTTCCTTCTTTCCTTCTATCTTTCCTTCCTTCTTTCCTCCCTCCCTTTTTTCCTCCCTCCCTCCTTTCCTCTTTCCTCTCCTCCTTCCTTCTTTCTTTTCTTCCTTCTTTTTTCCTTCCTTTCTTTTTCCTTCTAAAAGGATAGAGAAATATCATTTTTTTCTGAATTCCTGACAATGTAAAGTGGAGGGCTAAGTGAAGAGTGGTATCAAAGATTGGGAACAAGAAATAACTGTCAGAGACTGGACTCTTTTCAGCAATGCAGTGATATAAGTCAATCCCGAAAGACTCATGGAGAGAGATGTGACATCCAGAGAAATAACTAGCAAGAACTGAGCTTGAATCCTGATGGAAGCAAACTAATTGATCTTTTTCTTTTCATTGTTTGGTTTTATTTCTTCTTTACCATTTTTCATCCCACCTAGTACAATACGCCTTTGTAATTGGACTAATGTCCAATATGAAAGTATTTGCAGATCCTATAGTGGACTATATGCTGTCGTGGGAGGTTTGGGAGGGAGGGAAAGGAAATTTGAAAATCAAGGAACTATGGAATTGAATCTTGTTAACTAAAGCTAAACTAATAAATTAATTAAAAATAAATAAATAAATAAAGTTGAACTTGGCAAAAAAAAAAAAGAAAGAACTGTCAGGAAACAGTTGCTAAAGCAGTTTTGAATTTCTCTTGCCTCACTCTAACTATAGAGAAAGAGATAAGGAGCCCATAATCTCCTTCATGGTAACTGTAAGTCTTCAAAGCATTCCTTTCCCAGGCTGCTCTGGGTGGATGGTAGAAGGATAAGCAAGGAATCTGCTCATTTAGAAGGATACTCTTATTCTGGATGTCCCAAAAGTCTTAGTGTGGCTTTTTAATTGCTTTAAAGTGAATTAATACTTTTGGGACACACTGTATTATTTCTATTATCTGCCTATTTATTTCTGTCTTAAATAAATGTCTTATAGCTTCAATGCTTTTCCTTACTTGGGTCTGTTCACGTGGTAAGCTAGCCAGTTAGCTTCAGAGGTTTTTGGCTTTTGAACTGGGTAGGAGCTATTGTAAAGCCAAGTACAAGCAGCTTTCCAGAGGACTGCTGCTGTGAACAGTTCTCAAGATTCTGATTACATAGTATAATGAACTCTCTATTTATTCAATAACAAGTCAGAGCAAAACATTCACAGAAAATCAAGGTACAGCATTCACAATGTTATAACTTATCACAAAAATCAAAATACAGAATTCACCATATCACAACTCAACAGCTTATCACTAAAATGACCACATAGTTTTCACCAAATTGGTCACATAGTTTTCAACAAAGTGTAATCATTTAGTAACTCAATCATTCAATCATCCTTAAGGAGGCTTGCCTTGTACAAAGCACAAAAAGTACAAAGTACAAAAGTCAGAGCATTCTACCCACTGGGTGCAATTAAACCGCAATTTCATCAGTCACTACTCAGAATCCATGGAGAGGCCTTTTTATCTTGACTCAAGGCAGGTAGCTCCTACCTGAATCCACCAAACTGTCACCTGGGTTCAAAGGCAGACAGCTCCCAGTTCCTTGTCCAGCTCTCCATGCAGTTCCTGCTCTATATTGAAGCTCACACTGTCTAACTCACCTCAAATCTCTCACAGTCTCTATTCCTGGGAAGACAAGGCCCAACAAAGCCACACACATGTTAACAAAGTCACAACAACATTTATACAAAGTACTGCCACCACAGTCATGTTCCTCAGTCTTTGGCAGCTTCAGCTGGCCCTTGGAAGTCCTCAGCAGCTCTGCCTGGCCCTCAGAAATCCTCAGCGGCCTCAGCAGCTCTGGCTGGCCTCTGGAAGTCTTCAGCACCATAAGCTCCATTCTCAAAATCAAAATCACTTCTCTAGGCTCCACATGGCTTGCTCCAAGAAATTCTGTCTCAGTTCTAAATTCTCATTCCTCTTCTCAGTTCTTCTCAATTCTCAGTTCAGTCCAGCAGCAGCTGCCCTGCCTCCACCATGATTACCCCAGTAAATTCTGACTGTCCAGCTTGTGCTCTTCCTCATACACGTATCAGCTCCTCCCTCCTGTTCTGCCCCTTCCTGTTACATCAGCAACTTCCTCCCAAGTTGTTAACTACTGCTGTGTTAATTAAATAGCTTAAACAAAGTGTTAATTTGAAACAAGGTGCTAAATACCTGCTTCCTTGCCAATACAAAGAGGCATGGAAGATCTTCAGATTCTGTTAACACTACAGCTATGAAGCAAGATACTATTAAAAGTCTCAACAATTCAAACCTATGGTTCCAAGGTTCCAGAAGCAATAGAGACCATTCGTTACATGTAGTTGACCTCTTTCAGTAGCCCAGGAGCATGTGATAAATTGGACACCTTCCATACCAAAGGAACCCATCCTTCTGAACTTCCTATGAACAACATCTCTACAATTCCCCAATCACCCAAACACAAATCAACTGGAGGAGAAAAACTTTGCCTATATTAACTAATTAGGAGTCTAATTATAATTAGACTAATTATAAATTAGACTAATACAGACTACTCCTTCTAACTAGTGTAAAGACAACAGAAACAGTTCCATTTGGCTAGCCTGGACCAATGGGAAAATGTTGGGGGCTGTCTGAGACACACACATGCAACTTATGCCTGAGACAAGAAGGCCAAGTCAGCATTACTGATTCCCCCAAATGTTTTCCAGGGGGAGGAGGGGGCAGGAAATTTGAAAGGACAAAATTTACCAAAATCTTCCCACAGGATCAAAGAAAACCACAGTGGGCTCCCATTTACCGCCAGTCCCTATGATCACACCCTTACATATTTTACAATTAGGCTGTGAAATCAATGAATGAAAAGGAACTTCCTAGAAGCAAGAGTGAGCAGGGCTCATGTTACCCTCCTCTTTTCCTCCTCCTTTTTCTCCTCCATTTATTATCTTTCCTTCCTTCCTCCTCCTCCTTCTCCCCTTCTTCTTCTTCCCTCTTCCCCTTGCCCTTCCCTTCCTTTCTCTCCCCCTCCTCCTCCCTCTCCTCATCTTCCTTTTCTCCTTCCCTGTCCTGGCTCACTATATCCCCCCTTCCCTCCTCCCAACAGAAGAAGGAAGCTGGGGGGGAAGGGAGTGTTGGGAAGAAGGTGGAGGTCTAAACTTGTAACCTTTTGTGTTAATTAACATTTTGGCTCCCCTCTACTGCCTGAGAGCCAGACAAAAGAGATAAATAAATTGGTAATGGGAATTCGAGGAGGACAGCTTCCAGGAGTCTGTAGGCTGTTGCGTATCCCACCCCCACCCCTACTTGAATCCTTCAGCCAATAATTACAACCTAATCTCACCTCAGAGGACAAGGGCTTGGCTCTGAGACATAATTCTCCTGAACAACATTAAGTCCAAATAAGAGCAATTCAGTTCCTAGCATATTATGTTCCACCTGCAAGAATGTGAAAGCTCCAGAGTTTGCTAACACAGTCCAAAACCTTTAGGGAAAGAATTCATGAGCAGTCATATCTCACACCTTTGCTCATTCATGGATCACAGATTTAGAGCTGGAAGGGCCCTCAGAGACCAGTCTAACCCCTTCCTCTTAGAGATGAGGAAAACGACACCCAGAGAGGTGAAGCCACTTGTTTAAAGACATACAGATAGGGAGGGGTAGAGCCAGGATGGGAAATTAGATCTCTTGAATCTGATCCTAACCCTCTTTATAGTACACCATCTCTGGCTTGTTCAGTGCAGTCTTTAATGCCCTCACACCTCTGTGTGTTCTATCAAAAGCCTACCTAATCTTGACAACCCAATTCACGTGCCATCTCTGTGTGCTGTGGGCCTTTGCTCAGGGTTTTCCTCTTGTGTGGAATGCACTCATCCCACTTCAGACATAGTTGCTGTGTGACCCCTACCAAATCACTGAATTTCTGAGTCTCAGTTTCCTTCTCTGTAATAATAACAGTAACAGGGATAATAATAGGACTCTTCTCTAGGGTTGTTGTAAGAACCAGATAGAATGTTGTACATAAACGTTAATGCTCTTGTAAAAGTCAGATGCTGTTGTTGTGACTCTCTACCTTCCCAAATTCTCCTGTTGTTGAAGGCTCAGCATGGAGTTTGGAATTATATGTGGTATATTTGAGGTATGGGACAGAGACCAAGGCAGGTAAAACCTAGGGTTTGTAGGTGTGAGTAGTGGGGTGGTAAGGTTGGAAAGAAAGGAGGCAGCTGGACTGTGCACAGTGTTGGAATTCAGTTAACACTTGCTGAAAGTATTCAAGTGATTCTTGCCCCTATACCTTCATTCACATTTCACCCTCACCTTGAATATCTCCCTTCACATCTGTCTGCTCATCCTATCCCTGCTCCTGCCCATCCTTCAAGGGCTAGCTTTAGCCATAAACCTTTGCCAGTAACTCCAGTCTACTTTCTTTCTGGCTTATATCACTGATTGTCTGTACAACTTAATTTTTTTTCTAAATTAAAAAAATTTTTTGTCAATTTAACAGCCATTAATAAACATAAACATTTCACTATACAAAGAAGAATAAGAAAGTGACTTGTATAAAAATAAACTGTGAACTTCTGTTGTATAGTTTGTTTTTAAAAGGCAAACACACATATGTGTATATGAAATTTAACAAAATAGTAGTAACAAAACTGTTCCATGTACCCTTCCACATTTTTCCTTTCCTTTTGAACATTTAAAAATTTTTCTATTGATTTTTGTGTTTGTGTACCTATCATTACCCATACCTACCATTCCATCCTATCTAGGAGAAGCTTTCCCATGTAATAAATACATAGTCCAGCAAAACATCTCAGTCCACTGGCCATGTCTAAGAATGATCTCATTCTGCATCTCAAGTCCACTTCCCCTCTCTCAGGAAGGAGAAACTGTGTTTCATCATTAGTCTTTTGAAATCCCTATTGTTTAACGTCTTGATCCAAGCTGTAAGGTCTTCTGAAGTTGTTTTCCTTCACATTATTGCTAATGTTATTTATAAATAGTCCTCCTGGCTTTGCTCCTTTCATTCTTCATCAGTTTGTTCAAGTCTTACCAAGATGTGCTTTAAAAATAATCCATCATATTTGTCATTTATTTTAGGGTAATAATATTTCATTGCATTCATATCCTGAAATTTGTCTTGCTGTCACTTCTCTCATCAGACTTAGAGAATTACTAGACTGAGAAAAACAGTCACTAGGATCCCTTTTAAAAGAAGATGCCCTATACTCCTACCAACCCAGAGAATACTCTAGGAAGCCCTAAGCTGTGAAGGTAACACTTAAAAAGTCACCCATCCAGAAATGTTTTTTCCATCCAGGAGAGAGTCTGTTTCTGATTTCACTTTAGCTCCTGCCTCATCATCATCTTGTTTTCTTCAATCTTAACCCAGCCTGTCATTTGCACATATCTGCTCCATGATCCCCCCAGCTTTAGTCCTATGTTCCTGAACCTGACCACTTTGCCACTTTAGTCCATGTTCCCTGAACCTGACCACTTTGCCTATGGTGGTGGTATGTTCAGAAGCCCCGACCACCACCATAGTCAAAGTGGTCAGGTTCATCCCACTCATCTTTGTTTTAGACTTTTTAAAATTAATTTTTTTAATTAATACAATATATTTTCTCTTCTTCCCACCTTTCCTCTCCCATTGAAAATAAAAAAAAACAAAATTCTTATAATAAATATGCATAGTCAAAATAAATTCTATTAGTCATGTTCAAATATATAAGTATATACATACATATGCATACACACAAACTAATACATATTATGGATAGAGAAAGAAATAGGTAATCCTGTTGAACTCTAAGTCAATAACCTATCCTGTAGGAGGCAGGTAGCAAAATGGTCATTGTACTTATGAGAATTTGTAAGTTTTTCAAAGTTGTCCTCTCAATGTTGTTTTTTAATAAATTGTTCTCCTTGTTCTGCTCACTTCACTCTCTATCAGTTCATATAAATCTTCCAAGGTTTCTCTGAAGTGCTTTATCCACTGTGCCACCTAGTCACTTCTATGTTGCTTTTGCTCAGTCATTTTCAGTCATATCCTCCTCTTCATGACCCAGTTTGGGTTTTCCTTGGCAAAGATACTAAAGTAGTTTTCCATTTCCTTCTCCAGTTCATTTTATTGAAGAGGAAACTGAGGCAGAGTTAAATGACTTGCCCAGGGTCACACAGCTATGAAGTGTCTGAGGCCAGATTTGAACTCAGGAAGATGAGTCTTCCTGACTCCAGACCCAGCACCCTATCTACTGCACCACCAAGATGGGCTTGGACATGTGCAAAACATGCAGATCCCCTTGGAGGACACTTGACAGGTAACTGTGAGTGACTTGCAGTTTATCACAATTTTCAGATTTTATAACTTACTAACACTTTGTGTTAAAATTATACTTTTCTTGCTTATCTAAAACCTAAAAAAATAACATTTTAATAGTATTTGGAAGTTATCCACTCAGTTGTTTCTAGGTAATTAGGCATTTTGTTGGAAAAACATTTTTTTTGCACTTTCCGAAATCTCATAGAATCTCCAAATTAAAAAAAAAATTATTTTAAATTAAATACAGATCTTTTTTTCCTTCTATTTCTTTTTTGATGGATCCACTCCATTCATCTCTATACTTCCCCCACAACTGGTCCCCTCTCACACCTTCCCTCCCCCACCATAGAGTCAATAGTTAAACATTTACCAGCACATAGCTGCCTCCACCCCTCCTCTGTTGGTGAGCTCCTATCAAAGACTACCATTTCAGGAAGTACCCATGCCTTCCATACCCTATTTCCTAGCTCCCTCCTGACTTTCCAGACTTTTCCACCTTGTTCCTAAGTACTCTTCTTCCTCTTTATCTCAGCTCTCCAGTTCTCTTTTGGGTTTTGTTTTCTCTGGTTAGAAAGTAAGCTCCTGGAGGACAGGTACTGTATTTTTTGTTTGTATTCACATCATATAGTAAAGGGCTTTCTCTCTTTGCCTCTCTGTTTTCCTCTGTGTCTCTTCCTCTCTCTCTCTCTCTCTCTCTCTCTCTCTCTGTCTCTCTGTCTCTCAGGTTCCATAGACTACATAGAAAGGAAGCAAAAAGAAATCCATACAAATGTTATTTATATCCAGTATGTGATTTTCTTTTCTACTATAAGTATACAAATCTGATATACCATTTCTTAGTCTATAGCTTTTAAAAAATACATCATCCATATGAAGACAAAAATGAAACAGTCCCTTCTGTCAAGAAAGGATAGGTGCTAGAATTAGAAAAATGAGAGGAAAACTTGTACTTAAGCCTTTCTGCTCGGTGATTCCTTATCCATCCTGATTGCCTTTCTTCTTAATCACACATATTAAGACCTTTTTCATTTTATGTGCCTAGTTAATCATGGGAACACTCTCAGAATGTAGTCACACATCTGTCACTTTTCCACTTACTTTTCAGAAGTGAAAATTGAAACTGGAGTGAGTTAAGTGGTTTGGCCAGAGCCATTTGGAGAAAGGGCTCCCCATCAAAGCTAGGTCTCCCATCTCCCATCGATTCAGTTGTATTGTCTCTCTCCTTCTGCAAAGCTCCTTCTGATGCAAGTCAGTGAGAATCAGGATGCCTTTACATTGTTCCCTTCTCCAGGATTGCTGTGAAATGACGCACTGGACCATCTCTGTCATGCTTCCATTTGCCGTAAATTTCCTTAAAAAAAAAAAACATAGCCACTTACAATCATGTTCGATGGCCCTTGCATTAAAAATGAGAAAAATATGGAAACATGCATTAAAATATTCTGAAATAAATGGCTTTTTTATTACATAAAAGCTCTCATGTGTCTCAAAGGTACTGAGAATAGAATAATTTATGGTAAATGAGATTATTATTGCTGGGAAAAGGTTTATTTTAATGCCAGTTTTCTCAGGGATAAACCAAACCCGAACAGTCCACTGGGGGCGTTCACAAATGTGAAAGACAAATCCTTAAAAGCTTTAAGGGGATGATAAGTGGGAAAGATGTGCTGAGGCAGCATTGCTCTGATGTACTGAGGAGGGAGGCATTCTGTTTATTCTTATCTCAAAGGGTTAGCCATGGTGTCCAGAAAGAAATTAAAATAATGACTTGTCTGCAAGCAAGATGAATAAGCTTTGTGTTGTAAGGGGTTGAATTTCAGAGCTGAGAACTCAGACTTCCCCCCCACCCTCCCCCCCACACACACACACGGGGTGTCCTGAGGCAGCTGCATTGGTCAGTGTCCAGTGTCAGAGTCACACCAGGTCAAACAGACATTGGTTTTTATTGTGGGGACAGAGTTCCCACCAAAATTACAGGGGCTTCCCCAGGAAGCAGGCTACAGGAGTTCAGGGAAGACTCTTCACCACCTGGACCCCTCTGGCCTTCTTTCCCTTCTTCTTATACCTTACTTCCCTCCACAAGCATTTAAGGTCTTTCCATGCTCTTGCTGTTTCCTTACAGGTGACACTTCATTTCTCATTCCGTCTTTCCCTTTGTACTCACCCATCACCTTCATGCCTGGAAGACTCTCTTTCCTCACCTTTGCTACTTAGAATCTTTGACTTCCTTTAAGGACGGAAGGAAACAAACATTTATTAAGTGCCTACTATACACCAGATCCCAGTGGATAGTGTTTATTGATTGTTTAGATTTAAGAAAGGAATGGAGACTATTTAATAATGTAGAGTATTAATACTATATGTTTAGGTTTTGTTTTGTGGACATTTAAACTTAGGAAGGTGATGGGAAAAATGTAGTAATAAAGATTATTAATACTATATGTCTATGTGTTGTTTTGTTAATTGTAGACTTAAGAAAGTGATGGAACAGCTAGGTGGTGCAGTGGATAGAGTGCTGGACCTGGAGTCAGGAAGACTCATCTTCCTGAGTTCAAATCCAGCTTCAGACATTTACTAGTTGTGAGATCCTGGGTAAATCACTTAACCCTGTTTGCCTCAATGACTCAACTGTCAAATGAGCTGGAGAAAGATATGAGAAAGAACTATTTCAGTATATTTGCTAAGAAAAACCCAAATGGTGTCAGTAAGAGTTGGACACAACTGAAATGACTGAACAACATAGCCTGTGCCAGGCATTGTACTAAATGCTTTACAAATATTATCTCATCCAGTCCTTACAACAACCCTGGGCTGCAAGGGTGATTCTTATCTCCATATTGAGGAAACTAAAGCAGTCAGAGTTTAAGTGACTTGCCCAAGGTCACACAGCTAGTAAGCATCTGAGGTCACATTTGAACTCAGCTCAGATGCTACCTTTGGCATGAGGCTTTTCCCATCCTCCTCTGGTGCTTAGTGCCATCCTTTCAGAATTACTTTCTAGCCCTTCAAATGATCCAGTGTTTAGCACAGTTCTTGATACAAGGTAGGTCCTTAATAAATGTTTATTGACTGCCTGACTACTCTTTATCTTGTACAGGATATATATATTTTAGGTATGTGTTTTCTCCCCCACTAGAATATAAACTCCTTAAAGGCAGAGACTGTCTTTTGTCTTTCTTTGTATCTCCAGTGCTTATTACAGAGGTTGGCACTTAATACTTATTGATTGATTAAATTCTGTTATGTAACACAGTTGGGGAAGAAGGCATTTAAAATTTACATGTGCCATAGATGATCACTTTGCAAAGGATCAGTGCACAAGAAAATCCCCTTCACATGAATACAATATTGAGCCTTATTTTTATCTTCCTTGGATTACTCAGGAGGCACTTTAGGCTCTTGCAATGCCTCTGGGTCATCATTATGACCCTCAACTATCAGTGTGCTTCTTATATCTGTGAAAATACTTCAGAATGGTGGTTTCAGAGGAGGAGGAGGAGGGAGAATGCTGGAGAAATCAGCTGCCCTAGCCATGGTGAATAGTCATAAAAATTAAAATCTGCCTGCTCACCCAGGACAGACAATAACAGGCAATACCGGGAGGATATGTGGGTATGTGTGAGAAATGTGTGTCTCCTCGAGTTGCCTAAATGTTTCTCCCCAAAACGTCTGGGACCAGCCACCCCCTTTGCAGGGACACAGAATTGCTCCAACATTCTAGTTGCCCATTAGGAGTTATGTCTCCTTCTGAAAATGAAGAAGCAGGGCCAACCCTGGATGCATATTAATGGCTCACATGTTATATAACCATTTAGCTCCATGCAGTGCTGTGAGACAGAGTGTAAAGAAGATATGAAGATCTTCATTTTATAGAAGATGGTGGGCTAGAGAGGTTAAATAACTTGCCCAAGGTCACACGGTCAGGAAACAGAGAAGCTGACACTTCAGAGGCAGCTGGGTGGTGCATTGGATACTGGACCTGGAGTCAGGAAGACCTGAATTCAAATTTGATCTCAGACATTTTAATAGCTGTGTGAGCCTGGGTAAGGCACTTAACTATCCTGCCTCAGTTTCCTCCTCTGTAGAGTGAGGATAATAATAGCACCTACCTCCCAGGTTGGGGTAAGGATTAAAGGAGATTAAAGAAGGATTAAATTTGTTAAACAAAAGTGGATTCAATTTCAGTGCTTAGTTCTGTACCCGGAACATAGTAGGTGCTTAATAAATTTTTATTTCCTTCCTATTGTTGAGTCCTTTCACTCTTGTCTGACTACCCATGACCCAGTTTGGGCTTTTCTTGGCAAAGATTCTAGGGTGGTTTTTCATTTCCATCTCCAGATCATTTTACAGATGAGGAAATTGAGACAAACAGGGTTAAGTGATTTGCCCAGGATCACATGATTAGTAAGTATCTAAGGTCAGATTTGAACTTGTGAAAATGACTCTTCCTCCTTCCAAGTCCAGTGGCCTATCCACTGCATCATTAGCTGCCCTTAGTTAATTTGACTTGAAATTATACCACTGATGTAACCTCCAGGCAGGGAGGCTAGGTTACTATTTGCTGCATTTACAGATGATTTTTATTAAGAATTTTTCTACCATTAAATTAGCTCTTCTTTTTCCATTCTCAGACACACCCTCTGTCCCCTTTTCCTGATCTACCCTTGAAGTCTGAGCCTTGGCCAAGATGCTAGACAGAGGCAGGTCAATATCATCACAAAGACAAGCTAGTAAAGCTATTTTTCCATTAAAGACAAAAGAAAAAAAAAACATTGAGGGGAAGAGGGAGGCAGGATTAATAAGCTGCACTATTAACATTTTAGTCATCACTTTATTAAGTCTAAACAATTAGCAAAGCGACATTCTTTCTGGGCAATAGTGTCTTCACGTGTGAAAATGAGGCTAACGATGTTTATACTACCTGCCTCACAAAACTGTTGGAAAGAAAATGGAACAGAGACCTGATGACTAGTATAGTGTGTAGCAGAAATAACACAGTATTTGAAGTCAGAAGACCAAGTTTAAAGTCTTTCTCCATTACTTACTCCCTGCAAGTAGGGACAAACAAATTAATTTGGAGGGAGGGGTGCAAAAAGTTGTGCAAATATGTTGAATTTTCTGAGTCAGTTTTATCATCTATGAAATGAGACTGTTGGACTAGGCAACTTTTTAAAATTTAATTTTTCCTGTTACATTTTAAGTTCCGAACTATCTCCCTACTTCTCTCCCCACCCTGCACTGGAGAAGGACTGTATTAGGCACAGATATGGATGTGTATGTATGTATGTGTATGAATTTATGTATGTGTATATGTGTATCTATGTAGATTGTGTGTATATATATATATATATGTATGTATATATCTGTAAAACCATACCTTGCACATTTCTATTTATCATTTATCTCTCTGGAGGTAGATGCCATGTTCCTTCATAGATCCTTTGTAATTGGTTTGAGTTGTTATAATACTCAGAATAAATCATTCACAGTAATTCTTCAAACAATATTGCTGTTACTATATGCAACATTCTCTTAGTTCTGCTCATTTCACTCTTCAGGATTTTGTATAAGTCTTTCCATGTCTTTCTAAAATCAACCTGCTCATCATTTCTTATAGCACAAGAGTATTCCATCACAATCATATACCACAACTTGTTGAACCATTCCCCAACTGATGGGCATCCCCTCAGTTTCCAGTTCTTTGCCACCACAAAGAAAGCTGCTATAAATATTTTTGCACATGTGGGTCCTTTTCTTTTTTCCCTGAGCATCTTTAGAAACAGACCTAGTAGTGGTGTTGCTGGATCAAAGGGTATACACAGTTTTCTAACTCTTTGGGCATAATTCTTGATTGTTCTCCAACTAGGTAATCTTTAAGTTTCCTTCCAGCTTTAAATCCTATGGCTCACAGGGGTGTGCTGAAACCAGCTCAGTCCAGATCGTGAGAGCTAAGTGTTTAATTTGTAGTGTGAGCATTCACACCTCAGAAATCACCAACTACAAATCAGAACGTGATTTATTGTTTTGTTGATTTGTTTAGACTTAAATTAATTAAGAAACTGTAATAATGTAGATTATTAGTACTATATGTTTATATGTTGTTTCATTGATTATTTAGACTTAGGAAAGTGGTGGGGTAGCAAGGTGGTTCAGTGGATAGATCCCTGAATCTGGAATCAGAAAGATTTGTCTTACTGAATTCAAATTCAGTCTTAAACATTTACTAGCTGTGTGACCCTGGGCAAGTCACTTAACCCTGTTTGCCTCAGTTTCCCCCTCTGTAAAATGAGTTGGAAAAGAAAGTGGCAAACCACTCCAGTATCTTTGCCAAGAAAACCCAAATGGGGTCATAAAGAGTCAGACACAACTGAAAAATGACTGAACAAGAAAGTAGTGGAGAAATTTTAATAATGCAAATTATTAATACTACATATTTAAGTGTTCTTTTGTTGATTTTTAGAATTAAGAAGGCAATGAAGAAAATATTAATGATACATATTATTATCATTATTTTTAAAAAACAGCTATGTTTATGTGTCTTATCTGGCCTTTACATTTAGAATAGAAGCCCTTTGTAGGTAAGAAATTATGATTTTCACAGAACACGTACCCACATCAAGCTTACAAAAGACTACAAAAGTTTGTAGACATTTCAGGTATAGTAAATGTGCATGCATGTGTGTGCATATGTGTGTACATATTTACACATATATTTATTCATATATATATACACACATACACATACACATGCATACACATATGTATATATGACATAGTGAAGGAACCAGTGCAGTAGACGCCAGTACACCTGTGTTCTACCTGCCTAGGACTAGCTGTGTGAACTTGGACAAATTAGTTCACCTTCTAGACTCTTCATCACCCCTTTTGGTGTTTTCCTGGCAAAAATACTGGAGTGGGTTGTCATTTCCTTCTCCAGCTCATTTTACAGATGAGAAAAATAGAGCAAATAGTGTTAAGTGCCTTGCCCAGGGTCACACAGCTAGGATGTGTCTGAGGCTAGATTTGAACTCAGGTCTCCAGACTCCAGGCCTGGCTCTTTATCCACTGTGCCACTTAGATGCTCCTGCAGTGGTACAGTCCTATAGTTTAAAAAAAAAACAAAAAACTTCCCAAATTCCTAGTAGAAAACAAAACCCTCATTTGCCTATTATTTGAATTTATTTGCATGGGACTTTTTAGTTGGTTTAGCTTCGAGTTTGAGAAACAAAATAAACCGCAAGACTTTGATCCACTCTCAGGGCCACAATATGCTTCATACACAGGTTTTTCAATCAAGTGATCTGAGCATATCTCAGCTTAAGAAAAACATAAGAGTACAGCTAAACATTGAAGTTCAGCTACTTTGCCATAGGAGTGGAGGAAGGTCCTCTAAGTCTTTAGTGTTTATAACATTTAATATGTAATTAATGTTTTCCTTCCTCATTCCTGAGATTTTTGCTGGAAATTTCCAGATATTTCAAATGAATGATTAGATCGACAGCCTTACTGATAATGTACAAGTCTATGAGTAATCACAATGTATGATAAGCAAAACCAAACCCATTTCTTACATCAGTTTTTGTGTTTGTGGTATAGGAACTATGAAGCCTGAAGAGACGTGGTGTGTTAAAAGCATTTTTGTGGATTCCTAAATTAGTGGGGGGGGGGGGGATAGTTTTTGGCCAACTGGATTAGTTGGAAGCAAAAGATGGATGTCCATTGCTTTTTTTCACTGATCCCATTTAGGTCATGTGACACTCAAAGTGGAGGAACATTAACCTCATGAAAGTAACCATGTAGTATTTTCATCTTCCTTTTTTGCTTATCTGTCAGTAACACAATAACTACGTGTTTATGGAATGCGAGTTACTGGGGGAAGATTGAAAGGTAAATGATAAGAGGTCCCTGCCCTCAAAGAGCTTACATTCTATGGGGAGTGGGGAAATGAATGGATACAGAGAAGTTCCAAGGAAGGGCACTAGTAGTGAAAGAATGAGGTTTGGTATTAAGCAGAAAGGGGAACTTGAGTTGAGCCTTGAGTAAAGCCATGGAGTCTATGACACAAAGTGCTGAGGCAGTACATCTCCAAGCATTTGGGAAACTGTGCAAAGGTCTAGAAATGGGAATAGTGGGAATAGCAAGTAATCACTTTAGCTAGAACAAATAGCATGTAAAGGACAGTAATGTTCCATAAAGTGTTTTTCCTCAAAACCCTATGAGACAAATAATACAGACATGATTATTGACATTTTTTCCTAGACAAGGAAACTGAATCTCAGTGTGACAAAGTCACTTGTTAAAGGCAGGGCCATAACTAAGGTAGGGCAATCAGAATTTTGGCCTAGGGTGTTCTAAGGTTTTATAACACTTGTCGTCTTTCAGCCACAGAGAAAAAGACCAAAATGACCATCACTTAGCAAGAATAATTACTAAAAAAATAGAGTGTTTTCAGACAGTGAGCTTTCTTATACATTCTACTCCCCCCAGTAGCCTTGCCTTAGGATCCAAGACTGATTTCTATCTCTCCTCTCCCCCACCCACCCTCCTATACACACCTATACACATACTCATTCAACTGAGGGGAATGAATCATTCTGCCTGCCTGGGTATGTTTTGTGGTATTTTCCTGGGTGCAAAAAGTTTTTGTTTCGGCTCTGACCCAAGGTCACCCAGCTATTGAGCGCTGAAGCTGGACCCCAAACCCAGGTCTTCTGACTCCAAATCTGCTTTTATTTCTTCTCCAAGAGAACTTCCTTAAAAGCTTTACAATGATTCTCAATTGTCCCTTTTCTTGTTGTCGTTATTCAGTTGTGTCTGACTATTAGTGATTCCCATTTGGGGTTTTCTTAGCAAGCACACTGGAGTGGTTTGCCACTTCCTTCTCCAGTTCATTTTACAGATGAGGAAACTGAGGCAGAGTTAAGTGACTTGCCCAGGGTCACACAGCTAATACTTGCCTGAGGCCAGATTTGAACTTAGGAAGATGTCTTCCTGACTCTAGGCCTAGAATTCTATCCACTGTACCATTTAGATACCCCAACTGTCTCTTAAATCAATATAAAATGCCTCATAATGGGTTTGCGGGATTTTTCCCCTTTAGGCAGTTGCTCAGCAATGTTCCAGTGGTCTACATCAATGAGAAACTGAGTTTTGAGATAGGAGAGTTCATATAAATGGCACTTGTGATAAATTATTTTATTTTAATGGAAAACAGCATCCATGGAAAATTTGGTCATTTTAATGGGGAAACAGTATGTTAAGAGCTTAATGACATTAGCAGCCCTCTAAAATCCAAACCTACTTTCTCTCCCACCTGTTCAGTGGCTCCATCTCTGACCTTCCTAGTGCTCCAGGGCAATACTTGTGTGGCCCTCTCTTTAAGTAGGGGCCCTCCCCTGGGAGAGATTCTGCCCCTTTCCACAGATGGGAATGCTGCAAGCACCCTGGCTGTGATTCAGTCAAACCATAGTCTCCAGATTGGAAAATAAAGACAAACCAGAAAAACAATTTCTTCACATTCTTATTGCATCTCTCTCCCTCCCCCTCACACCCTCCTGGGAGTCCCTTCTTCAGTGACCTCGGCAAAAACCTCAAATTCACTGGAAAACATAACAAGTTCGCCCATAATGAGAGTTTACAATTTAAAAAAGAAAATTCCTGTGAGAGAATCATCACTATCCTCCCACACCTAAGACTAACAAAGCCTTCCTCTAAAATAGAATGTCTTCTATTTCAAATGAAAGAAGTACCAAGTTAAAAAAAAAAAAAAGGCTACAAGATTGGGGGATAGCCTACTCATTTTTCTGGCAACAGGCAGACAGCTCTTTCAGTCACTTAACAGTAGTTTTATTTTGCTTTTGTTTTGTTTTCCCTGAAAAAACCTACATGGCAGAGTTAGAAAAAATGAAAAGTTGTTTTCCTTTCTTTGGTTAACTCATACAGAACACATACCTTCTTCCAAAAACCCCTCCCCCGCCCCTTCCCAGTGGCTTTGTATTTTTGCTAAGGAAGATGCCTCTAAGTCGCTGAGTTAGGGTGGAGGAATTTGATGGAGGAATTCCACTTTGGATATGTTCAATTCAGTAAATGGTGTGGTGGGTTTTGTTTTTTATTTTTTTTGTGTTTTTTTTTTCCTTTTCAGAACCATAATTAGCCATTTTGGCTCTTGGGAAGAGCAGCACAAAGATATTCCTTCAACCCAACTCTAATTTATGATGGAAAAGTTGACAAAAGAAGAAATAAAGACAAATTCAGTTGAGCAAGAGAAGGAATTTGTTGCTTCAGTGGCTCCAGAATCAGTACATCATTTGGATAAGTTTTTCTAAGTGCTAAGCTCGGTTGTTTCTAACAAGCAAAAGATCGTTCGGTTTCTTCACCCTTTGAATTTTGGTGCTCTGAGACAAAGTTCAAGTTGCTGTCCTAGTTATTTAATGCCTGTCATGGCCCCTGGGAAGATCTATGTTCCATCTGTGAGAACTGGAGGAAACAATGTGCATATTCATTCACACTCACACTCACACACACACACACACACACACACACACACACTTCAAAATATATACAAAGTAATTTGGAGGGAATGAATTAACAGCTGGGGAAATTAGACAAGACAATGTGTAGGTGGTAGCAACTGAGCTCAATCTGAAGAGAGCTGGGGATTCCAAGAGATGGAGATCAGGAAGGAAAACATCCCAGATGAAGCAAGGACATAGAAACAGGAGAAAGAATATCATGTACTGGGAATGTCAGATCAGTTTGACTGGAACAGAGAATGTGGTGACGGAGAAGGGGAAGGGATGTGGGATCATCCTGAAAAGGTAAGTAGGAACCAGAAGATGAAGGTCATTAAATGTCAGGCTGAAAATCTTGTATTTTATCCTGGAGATGACAGAGAGCTGCTGAAACTTCTTGAGCAGAGAAAGAGATATGATCAGATCTATGCATTAAGAATATCCATTTGGTAACTTTATGGAGAATAGAGAAAGGGATCAGGAGGCCATAGTCCAGGCAAGAGGTGATGAAGGCTAGAATTGGAATGGTGTATGTGTGAATGGAAAGAAGAGGGTGGACAGAAGAATTTGGGACAAAGGACCCTACTTATTTTTTTTTTGGAGGGCAATTGGGGTTAAGTGACTCTCCCAAGGTCACATAGCTAGTTTTTGTGTTAAGTGTCTGAGGCTGGATTTGAACTCAGGTCCTCCTGCCTCCAGGGCTGGTGCTCTATTCACTGTGCCACCTAGCTGTCCCAGGACCCTACTTTTATGTGGCAAAGTACAAAGAGTGCTGGACCATAGCAAAAAGTTGGAAGACAGGGTTTTAGAGTCTAGATCTGAGTCTCACTACCTCTATGAGGTTAAGAAAGTTGCTCACGCCAACCTTTATTTTCCTAATATTTCAAACCTCTCTGGGCCATTGTGAGAAAGGCCTTTATAAAACTTAAGTCATTACAGAAAGTTAAAGTTGGGAGGACCCTTCGTGAGCGATCCCTTAATAATTCTTGTCCAATACACTCATTCTACAAATGAGAAAACTAAAACCCTAACTTTATTCTTAACTGAAGGTTAAATGAGTTGCTCCAGGTCATGGAAGTAGTCAGTAGCAGACCTGGGAACAAAATAAGTCTCTAAAGTCAGTGCCTGTATCTCTGCACCATCCCCTTCTCTTATTGTTGGCGAGAACCGTTAGCACTTACCAGCATATGTAAAAGTAACTTTTTCTTTGGGAGAATTATAATGATAGGGTTCTGGGAAACCACTCCCTATGGAAAGGCCATCTGGGGGATGTGTCATCAAAGAAATGGATGGACAAAGCTGGTAACTTGAGCAAGGGAAGACTTAATCAGTCTTCAGGCTTAGAATGTATCAGTCTTCCCAGTTCTGCAAATGAACCCCAGGAAGGAGAAGCCATGAGGAACACAGGCTCTAAGGGATGATGGCAACTTCCACTGAAGGAGGCTTGTCCATGGCTTCCAAGGAAACTAGGCCCATACGCTAATCCTAGAACAGCCAGGAGAGAGCTGAACCTTACCACAATGGTAAAACTCATATCAGCAACTGTGTTTCTATATGCTGATTCACATTTCTGTGATGATTTAAGGCTTATAAAGGCCTTTCTCACAACAGCCCAGAGAGATGAGGGAAATTACGAAAATAAAGGTTGGAGTGAGCAACTTTCTTAGTCTCATAGATATCGAGACTCAGATCTAGAATCCAAATCCAGGCCTTCTGACTTTCCACCGTGTTCCAGTACTCATGCTTTGCCACAGAATAATCATAGCTAACATTTATATAGCCCTTACTGTATGCCAGGCTCTGTGCTAAGCACTTTGTAGATATTATCTCATTTGATACTTACAACTACCCCATGAGGTAGGTACAATTATTGTTTCTATGTTACAGATGAGTCAGGCAGAAGTTAAAGTGACTTGCCCAGGGTCATACAGCTAGTAAGTATCTAAAGCTGGACTGGAACTCATGTTTATTCTGACTTTAGGCCTGGTGCTCTATCCACAGTACAACCTAGGTATAACTGAAAATGAACCGGCAACTTTCCTTCAGGTACAGCTGTTTCCCACAAATGAAATGTTACCAGGAGAAGGGAAGATGGAAGTAGGGGAGATTGGCCAAAGGGAAACTCCCCAGCTGCACCTCATTTATGCTCAGGTCTCTCTCAGAATGACTTGAAAATGTAAGAGGGCCAGGAAGAAGTTGGGCTGTGAAAGGAGTTGATCTATGTGGATTCAAATCCTGTTTCCCTAGCCTCAGAATATTCTACTAAGCCCTACTCTGTTCATGCTGATACTGAGCTAATTTTCTTGTATCTTCCTCTCATTTTTGTTTTCAGGATTTCAGTAGTCTCTTTCTCCAATTCCTGACTACCAACTCTCCTTGGCCAACCCCACCTCCCTTCTCAGGAACCTTTTGACTATAACCTTCTCTCTCTTCTGACTCTGCTATCACCCTTGTCCAGGTCTTTATCACCTCATGCCTGGATTCTTACAATAGCGTTTGAGTTCATTTCCCTGCCCCAAGTCTCTCGAACTCCAGTCCATCCTTTACTCAACTCTGTTCCTAAATTACAGATCTAACCATGTCATCCCCTTCTTCAATAAACTCTAGTGGCTCCCTGATACCTCCAAGATCAAATAGAGAATCCTTTCTTTGGCAGTCAAAACCCTTTATAACCTGGCTCTTTTCCTACATTTCCAGTCTTCTTATATCTTGCTTCTCTACCACATAGAAGAACCAGTGACACTGGCCTCCTTGCTGTTCCTCACATACAATATTCAATATCTAGGCTCCAGGCATTTTTACTGGCTGTTCCCCAGGCCTGGAATTCTCTCCCTCCTCATCTCTGTCTCCTGCCCTCCTTGACTAAAATCCCAACTTCTATAAGAAGCTATTTCCAGTCTTTCTCAATCCTTGTGCTTTCTCTATGTTGATTTCTCTCCAATTCATTCTTTGCCTGTCTCTCTCTCTCTCTATCTTATTTGTACATCCCGGAGAACATTTTGTATCCCAAACACTTAGCACTTTGTCTGTCACATAGCAGACATTTAATAAATGCTTATTGACTGACCTTCTTGGTTCTCTGGCTCAGAAAGCTACACGTTGTGACATGGAAGATATAAGTAGAACTGAGTCAGGGTTCAATTTGAAGACATATCTATATATGTTTATATCTATATCTATATCTATATCTATATCTATATCTATAAAACTTTTAAAAATCATAGGCATCAAGGAAGAAAAAAGAATGTAATGAAGTTATTCCATATTCCAAATTCATTTATTTTATTTATTGAGCATTCATTTATTGGCATATACTACCGTGTCTAGGGGTAGCTAGGTGGGGCAGTGAATAGAGCACTGGTCCTGGAGTCAGGAGGACCTGAGTTCAAATCCAACCTCAGACATTCAACACTTACTAGCTGTGTGACCTTGGGCAAGTCACTTAACCCCAATTGCCCTGCCTTCCCCCTTCCAAAAAGCAACCCCCCCAAAAAAGTGTCTGACCTCAAAGCTCTAATCAGTCACAATAATACAATTGCACAAATAATTACACAAAATTATCAAATAAGCATGCAGATCATAAGAAAGGTATGAAATACAAGGGGTGTTTGGAGGAGTGGGGAGTCACGTTCTTGGCGGGGTTTGGGAAGAACACTGTGGTAAACTTTAGAAAGGAAGTTTAATTTGAGTTGGGCCTTCGAGGATGGATGATAAAATTTCAACAGGCAGAGTCAAGTCAACAAGAATTTATTAAGCATCTCTTGGATGCCAGGCCATGTGCTCAACTCAGAGAATTCAAAACAAACCAAAAGACAGCCCCCCATTATTAAAGATTATTAAAAATTATTAAATTATGGGGAGGCAACATGTAAACAATTACATACAAAAAAGATATATACCGCATAGAATGGAAATAATAAATAGAGGAGTGATACTCACTTTAAGGGTAATTGGGCAAGGTTTCTTGTAGAGGCAGCATTTTACCTGAAACGAAGAAAGTCAGGTATACGGACCTGCCATACCGGGCTGCACCAAACTTATCTCTCCAGTCACCTCTACAACTCTGTTCGCCCCTACGACCCATGGGAGAGCCTGCTCCTCCTGAATAGACAAAGGAGTCCAACACCAAGGTGTAGTGTATCTTCCTGTTTATTCTCTTTCTCATTCACAACCCCCTCTTCTCTCTCTCCCCCTCTTTCACCTCACCTCCCTCCTTTTATATCCTTTTCCCCAACTCTGTTCCCACACGCCTCAGCAACAGGCTCCTCATGGGAGGGGAGTGCTCCCCTGTTAGCAGCACGTGCTCAATACCCTGCAATCATGGGGCACAACACACGCTCAGGTGCCTCTTGACCCGGCCTGAGTTGCGGGGTCATTTGCCTGAGTTCTCTGTGAGTTCTCAGAGTTCGGGTAAAGTCTTAAAGGGCCCTTACAGTCAGGGAACCCAGGAAGCAGAGATGAGAAGAGGGAGCATTATAGGCATGGGGGAGAGCTAGTGAGAATACCCATTCTCAGGAGATGAAGGGTCTTGTTGGAAGAGCTGCAAGGAGACCGGTGTCACTGGATGCAAAGTATGGAGATAAAGGGTAGAGTAAGCTATAAGAAGACTGGAATGGTAGGAGGTCAAGATATGAAAGACTTTAATGTCAACAGGCATTTTCTTTTTAATCATGGGGTTAATAAAGAACAGATTGAAAAGAATGAGGGTGGAGTGTACCTGACAGGGTCAGATCTATACTTTAGTAAGATCACTTTGACTTCTGAGTGGGAGGATGGACTATAGTGGGGAGAGATTTGAGGCAAGAAGACCAATCATGAGCTACTGCAATAGTCCAAGTATAAGGTGATAAGAGCCTGAACCAGGGTCATGGTGGTGTAAAAGGAGAGAAGGGGACATGTATAAGATACTATCTATCTTTTATACATAAAGGTAAAGTCAGCAGGCTTGTCAAAAGACTGGATGGGGGAGGTAGAGTGAGTGAGTTAGGAAGCAAGGGTGACTGCTTGGTTGTGAGCCTTGGTGATTGGGAGGATAGTGGTGCCCTCAATAGTAAAAAGAAAGTTGAGAAAAGGGGAGGACTTGGAGGAAAAGATAATGAGTTCTGTTTGGGATATGTTGAGTCTAAGATGGCTATAAGATATCTGGTTTGAGATATTCAATAGAAGATTAGAGACACAAGTCTGGAGATTAAGGAAGAAGTTAGAAGTGGATAAATGGACCTAATAATGATTAGACAGAGGCAAGTCAAGTCAACAAGCATTTATTAAGATAACAGACTTAGAGAAATGGGGCCAAATGTAGGACTTCCAAAGGGCCAGAGCCATCAAGACCTCTAGGGAGGACAAGGAGGCAGCTGCAAGGTCAATTACATAACAGAACAGGGAAGGAATCTTTGGGACAAAATAGAGAAATGCCTTCTTTAAGCAAAGGCCCCACACCCAGAGAGGGAGAAAGGACTAGAAAACAAGTTCTAGAAGAGCCCAAGACCCCTAGAGGCATTGTCCACCCAAAGTCACTGAAGATGGACTCATAAAAGCCTAATACGGAAATCAAGTTTAAGAGGAGCTGATTCCAAGACACAACATCTAAGAGAAGGTGTCAGGGAAGAGAGGGAACCTTTTCAGGATTTAGCTCTGTTGAAACTTTCATTGAAGATCAGAGATATAAATACCCTCAAGCTATCAGTCTATATCTCTTCTTTTTTGAGTCAAAAAACTAATAGGAGTTTGACGTCTCTCCTCCTTCTGCTGATTTCTAGCCCCCTTCCCTTCATTTATCTGAAGCTGCTTTCTCCAACTTTACCAAAAATCGCTTAATTGAACCAATCTGAATGCCTTTTTTTCCAGACTTCATCTTTGTTAACCTCTCTGACATTGCTGACAAACCCCCTCTTCCAGATTATCCCCTTCTCTCTCCGCATCTGCATTCTATCCGTGTCTTGCTGTTACCTATGTGATCCCTGCTTTTCAAGCTCTTTTGATGAGTCATCATTAATGTTCCACCCCTAACCAAGGCTTCCTGGGGTTCCTTGTCACCTTCTTTTGGGCATTGTGTCCTCCTCTTAAACTTGAGTGTGCTTCTGGTTCTGTCCTGGACCTCCTCTTCTCTCTGCTCCCCCTCATTTAATGTTCTCATCATCTACCATCAAATCATGATTCTAATGATTATCTCTGTGTTGACAATTCCTGGATCCATATGTTGAACTCAAACCTCTCACCTAAGCTATGATCCCAGATACATGTTAGACATTTTCAACTGGATTCCCATAGACACCTCAAACTCTATCTCCGTGGGTCTTAGTTTTAACTCCAATTTGAGAGGAGTGAAACTAGACAGAATCTAAGATCTCTTCAGGCTCGATGTAATCCCACAATCCACTTCTAAAATGATGTGGTTGTTTTTATAATCTTGCACATTTCTTCAACTTACTTGTAACTATTAGCAGCAAATACCCTTAGAAAACCTTTAAAAGGGTTATACACTTATTTTAAGGACTTTTAGAGCAATAGACTAGGGCAGAAGTCAGAAAACTCTTTCCTCCCACCAGAGGTCTAAGTAAATGAGACCCAGGATAAAAGGAAGGAGAGTAGAAGAGTTCCCAAAGGGAGATGCTCAGCTGATAACTCAGCAAAGGACTTGCAGGTGGGAGGAAGTGGGATGTTCAGAGCCCGCCAGGACGGAGAAGCATCTCCAGGGATTGACTACTGGAAAGACACCAGCCCAGCTGGAGGAAATACTCTAGGATGGACAGAGGATAGTTTGCTCACTTATTTTATTAGTTTGGCCAGACAATCAATGAGGCAGTCTAGTGGCTGGGTTGATAAGTGAATTGACCGCCAGCCTGGAACTCAGGATGACCTCAGTTCAAGACCTATTTGTGAAAACTACTAGCTGTGTAATCCTAGGCAAGCCATTTGACCTCTAAATATTGTCTAGGACAATATAAATCCCAAGTGAGCTGCTGATCTGCATGGGTGAAGGGAGCTTCCACATCATGAGTTCCTCAAACTGACAAGAATAACAAGGATAATTATCACTAACATTTACATCTAGCTTTAAGATTTGCACAATACAGGGGCGGCTAGGTGTCGCAGTGAGTAGAGCACCAGCCCTGGAGTCAGAAGGACCTGAGTTTGGATCCGACCTCAGACACTTAACACAAAAAAACCTAGCCATGTGACCTTGGGCAAGTTACTTAACCCCAATTGCCCTCCAAAAAGAAAAAAAAAAGATTTGCAAAATACTTTAAACATTTTATCTCAATTCCACTTATATTGCATCTTTCTCCTACAAGTCTCAGGAATGATCTTTATTTCAGCAATCTTTGAACATTTTGACAGCATATTTAAGTGGAAATATTGTCTCCTGAGTTTTAGAGTTAAGCACAATAACAATAAAGCTAATAAAATCTTAATTGTCTAAAACTTCATTGCTTCATGTTTAAGCCTGTTCTTTTATTCCTCTTCTTTTGTTGGATTATTTTCTTGTGGATCCCAGATTTCTTATTCTAGTACAACATTCCATTTCTTAAAGTTTTACACTACTCTAGCAGTAAGAAGTCTGTCTTGGGGGGAGGGGGAGTGTGGCTAGGTGGCGAAGTTAATAGAGCACCAGCTCTGGAGTCAGGAGGACCTGAGTTCAAATCCAGCCTCAGACACTTAACACAAAAACTAGCCTTGTGACTTTGGGCAAGTCACTTAACCCCAATTGCCCTCCAAAAAGAAAAAAAAAGTCTGTCTTAAATCCTTAAATACCAAAAGAGGCTAAATACAAGCCTGTACATGTACATTCAAGTGGTATATAAGGCCTGAAGTTTGAACCCAGATATCTATGTCTTTTTTTTTTCTTTTTGGAGGGCAATTGGGGTTAAGTGACTTGCCTAAGGTCACAAGGCTAGTTTTTTTTGTGTGTGTGTTAAGTGTCTGAGATCAAACTTGAACTCAGGTCCTCCTAACTCCAGGGCCAGTGCTCTATTTACTGTGCCACCTAGCCGTCCCTCCAGATATCTACATCTCAAAAAAGTCAGAATGAGGATTTATGGGAAAAATACCAAGTACCAGCCATGACTTCTTTGACTTCTAATATTTTGACACTGTAAAACAGAGAGAGAAAGTGATTGACAGTGAGCTCTGACATATCAAGAGAATGAACAAATTGTATTTTTCAATCCTAACTTCAAATGAAACTATTATTCAAGCAAAAGAATTTGATTCTAATGATGAAGCATTCACTGTGTTGATGTGGTCTGTTTGTGCCCCTGCATTTGGGAAACTGAAGATTTCCACCCTCTCCACCAACCCCTCAATAATTAGCAATGTGATTATTTATGCCCAACATTATATTCTAATGGTACAAATTAGAACATCCTAAATATCCTTTATTCTATAGTGTGAGAGATAGCAAAGGGTTAAGTTTCCACAGGTCCAGGACTAAACTTAAAGGAAACAACACTGGCCCTCTTCTCATTGATTGCTCCCCTGCCTCCCAGTTTGGTATATAGATATGCACAAGTAAGGGATTGGGTAGAAGGGTCAAATGAATAATTATGATAAAGGATTGTCAACTGTAACTTTCATTGACTGTCTCCAAATTTGGTGCACAATTAAGGACTGAAATTGCTTTGACTGGGGCGGAGCCAAGATGGAGGAGTAGAAACAGGACTTCCTCCCAGCTCCACTTCCACCTCCTCCAATATATGTAAAAAATGACTCTAAACAAACTTTAGAGCTACAGAACCAACAAAGTGACAGAGACAAGCTAACCTCCCTCTGAAGACAGCCCAGCAGGCTGGTGGGAAGGGGCCAGCACAGCACTCTGGGATCCAAGCCCAGTCCCAAGAGTACCCCAGGCTTTAGCCTCAGGGCACCCCAACCAGCCATGGCTAGGGGGACGTCAGGAGAGTGGATCACCATCAGCTGTGGTGGTCTCTAGACTTATCAACCCATAGATGCTAAGGACAAAATGAGAGGTCAGTGGACTTTGGGAACAGGCAGTCTGGGAGTGCGGTCTGGCCTCTGCCCCCAGAGTGAGAAGCAGCTGAGGTGGGGTGGCTACTTCAGAGCTCCTGGCCCGCATATAGTAGGCGTAGCAAGCGACCAGTCTGAGGGGTAATCACTCTTCCTTTAACCTGCTTGGATCTGGATTGCTGTCCTGGAGTGTGTAACCAGTGAGCCAGAGCGTGTCGAGGCTTCAGAGAGGGCACCCAACTAATAGCTCTGGAAGCTGAGAAAACCTCAGCGATTTGGGACAAAGCTCTCCTCTCTGAAAGCAGAATTCTATTGTGGCAAAAAGCTCAAGAGTCAAGTGGTTGAATGGCAACATGAGCAAGCAGGAGAAGCAGGGCAAGCACAGCAGTCTGACTTTGAATTCCTTTTTTGGGGGACAAAAAAGGTCAAGGCATGGAGTAGGAGGAAGACAACAAAATCAGAACTCCTGCACCAAAAGCTTCTAAGAAAAATATAAACTGTTTACAAGCCATAGAGGAGCTTAAGAAAGATTTTGAAAACCAAATAAGAGAAGTGGAGGAAAAATTGGGAAGAGAAATGAGAATGATGCAAGAAAATCATGAAAAGAGAGATTGCTTTGACTGTCTCCAAATTTGGTACATAATGAAGGATTGAGATTGCTTTGCACTGATTAGCTTGACATTGTGAGCCCACCTCACCAACTGATGGTGAGACAGGACAGGGGAGTGGGCCTGGTTAGGATTAGGATAACAGAAGCCTTTGAGCTTCTGCAATTTGCACTCCCTGGTTGACGTTCTGGAGCGAACAGGGCTGTGCCCTTTCTCATGAGAAAGAATAAAGATCTTTTCTGCTTTCAGACTCAGACTCTGATTTTGAAGATCTGGCAGTGGTTTCTATCCCACACATATAGCATTCTTTATAATTAAGAATTTGCTATAAATTCCATTTTCATTGGTAATATTATTATTAAGAATGTGACTTCATTTTGGATAACAATTTAATGTCTACAGTCTTATAATCATTAAAATGAGACTATTTTTTCACCTTAAGCTTTTTTAGCTATATTCTAAGCTTTTGTTATTTGTCCAAAGCAAACCAAGTCCTGTGTAATCCTCAAAGAGAAAAGCATTTTTAAAGGAACAATGGAATATATTAGAAAAGTTTTTTTAAATAACAGTTATCTTTCATTTTGAGATCATGCACAGAATTTTATTAATAACAAGTATATTTATTTTAAAAATACATGAATTTGAACATCAAAGGATGGAACATTGCAAACTGAATTTTTTGCAATGCCCCAAAGTGGATGACTTCTAGGTCATATCAGGTTAGAACCTTAGCCCATGGCCAATAACTTTACGTAGCAACTTTCACTGAACTTCATGAAGTAGAAATACTACAGTCACCTCCAGGAAGGTACAGTTTTCACATTGGGGTAACCAGTCCACATGACCACAGAAACTGGACGGAACTGTTGTGTTTTCTCTGCCCTAGCTAACCAGAATGAAGCCAGGTACACAGGAAATGCTGTTCAGAATGGTTTGCCCAGGTGTTGGGCTAGCATCACTGCACAAAGCCCAAAGGATTCAGTAGCATTTAACTTCTGACTCCTTCACATTTTGGTGGTCTCTTTTTCTCTTCTTATATGTTGACTAGTGGCTGATCTCCCTGGAACCATTCAGAGACAGCTCTGAGTATGCATTATTGGACAATATAAAGGTCCATTGTCTCCCTGGGCATGTATCTGGGACATGACAGGCTACTTTCCAAGAGCTATATGAAAGAATAGGAACTATTACTAGTTCCTGCAACATTATAGATCGTTAAGTCCAGTTATAGAAAGTTAGTGTCACAGGTCTTTTTTTTTAATCACTTCTGCTGATTAAAGGTGAAGATTTCAGTTGAAAGGCAGATTTGAGCAGCAAAAAGCTAGTTAAGGAAATGGCATCTGAAAATGAGATTTGGAATTTGGGGTCATGGATTGTTTAGGAGATCTGCTATTCCATGATCCGATAAATTTTTTAAGTGGAGAAATTGTCTATCTCAGAAAGGTTTTGTATTCATGAAACATGCATAGATGTTCCAGAAGTGAGAACTTTTTCCTTTTTTCAAAAATAACAACATCCTAATGATAATGATATTTGTAAAACTTATACTTGCTTTATAAATAAACAATAACAATAAATAACAACCCCCTAATGATATTTCTAAAAACACATTTTAAATAACAATCTTCTAATGATAATGATGCTCATAAACTTACGTTTGGCTACATCTCACATTTTTAAAATGTTATTCCAGTTGATCTTTAAGGAAATTGAGCCATGAACTAAATGAATTATCATCCAACAAAATATTACCCAAAATATATATATTCTTATTTTCTTTCCAATAGCCTACATATATATGGGAACAGTTAGAAAAAGAGATAGATTGAAAGAGACAGACAGACAGATAGATAGATAGATAGATAGATAGATAGATAGATAGATAGATAGATAAATAGATAGATAGATAGATGGATAGATAGATAGATAGACAGACAGATAGATAGACAGATGGATGACAAAGAGGCAGCTAAGTGACACAGGGTCTAGAGCTGGGCCTGGAGCCAAGAAGACCTGGGTTCAAGTTGGTCCTCAGACATTTAAAGGTAGTAAATTACCAGTATATATTAGAAGCAGAACATGAAGATAGGTTTCCAAGACAAAGAAAGGGGAAGCTTGAGCTGAGATAAGAAATACTAGAAGAAGACAGATTTGATGTCCTCTGTGCCTTGCTGCTTCATCGAGGTGAAACCACACAACTTTCTGAAATGTCCTCCAGTTTCTCTGTCATCACTCAACTCTGCATTTGTCTGCAGTCTGGCTTTCCTAGTAGAGACATGCAAGGAAGTGGAAGGGAGGGGTGTGTTTCATGGCAGTGATTTTTACTCTGGAAGTATTTTCCATCAATGTTTTTCTGGTATTTACTTTGCACATGTTCTCAAAACTGAGAAGAGCAGAACCTGTTAGCCTTAGTGAAAAACAAGCCATCCTTGGTAAAATCCTGGAACATATTATTAAAGGATGTCCAGTGAACCACAAAAAAAGAGTAAGCCAAGAACAGGGTGTGCCAGACTACCCATCTTTCTTTCTTCCTTCCTTCTTTCCTTCCTTTCTTTTTCTTTCTTTTTTCCTTTCTCTTTTTTCCCCTTTCTTTCTCTTTCCTTTCTTCCTTCCTTTCCTTCTTCCTTCCTTCCTTCTTTTCTTTCTTTTCTTTTCCCTTCCTTCCTTCCTCCATCCCTCCCTCCTTCTCCCTCCCCCTCTCTCTGTCTCTTTCTGTCTCTCTCTGTCTCTGTCTCTCTCTGTCTCTCACTCAGCATTAGTGTAGCAAGGCTGAATGAGCCTATAGGGCACTATCCCAAGGAGCATGCCCCCAAAGCATCCCCTAAAAACTTCCAAAGACTCAAAGGACAAAGTGACTCATTGCTTGGGTCTTTGGGGATGTTGATCCTCCTGGCTGCTTTTCTGGTGTCCCAGTGCTAAAAGGACTTTCTGGTGCTTTCAAGTGATTGTGATAACCCCTGAGTGGTCCCTTGGGGGACCTTCCCACTCCTTGATGGAAAAAAGGAACCACTATGCTATACATCATGAAAAAAAAAAGAATCTTCCAGCTGGCAATCTCTTTAGCTTGGACTTCCCAAGTGAAAAGATAGAACTTCAGAAAGGGGTGAAAATGTGGTGGCTAAGTGGCACAGTGAATAGAGCACTGGCCCTGGAGTCAGGAGGATCTGAGTTCAAATCTGGCCTCAGACACTTAACACAAAAACTAGCCATGTGTCCTTGGGCAAGTCACTTAATCTCAATTGCCAAAAAGCAAAAAAAAAGGGGGGAGTGGGTGAAAAAGGACCCAAAATAATGGTGGTTAAGTCAGTGAACTTTAGTAACACTTGGTGTCCATCCTCCAAAAAGCTATAGCATGAGCAGGGGCCATACCCCAGTAAAGCCATCTTGACAGATGGACTAAACCAGACTGAGAGAAACCAAAAGGCCTTAAACATGTTGGTGAGTTAGGGGATGCCTACCCCAAGCATGTGAAGACTTCCTCCTGTGGATCGAATGGGTGGATGAGAACAATTTGTCCCAAAGGTCATGAAGGCAGCTGAAGTGGGTGCTGTGGAGTGTGTGGAGCTTGGTCAGACATGGAAGACATTCATTGCATCCTGGGCCATCTCCAGTCATCTTGACTTTTGTCTTGCCACTGAACTCCAGTGACTCTGGAAAAGAGAGTGAGGCTGATGTACAACTCTATCTCATTTAAATCCAATTAACTCACAAATCAAGACATCACCCTATGATGTCATTGTTCCTCTTCAGAAATGAAGGACAAACATCAACAACAAGGTTAAGTCTCTAAGATTAAATTGTAAAGAAGGTTCCAACCTGCATTGGTAAAAGGAATTTCCTCATCTAAGAGTTCTCTATATCGATGGAATCACAGGTCCTGCCCCCATCCCACACACTGTTTATATCTTGCAAAGTATGTAGTGGGAACTGGGAACCAGATCTTTTGATTCCCACTTCATATCATTCTTTTATTTTTGGAGGAGGGAAGGCAAGTCAATTGGGGTAAAATGGCTTGTTCAAGGTCACATAGCTAGTAAATGTGTCAAGTGTCTGAGGTCAGATTTGAACTCAGGTCCTCCTAAGTCCAGGGCCAATGCAATGGCACCACCTAGCTGCCCCTTGATTCCTACTTCAATGTCTTTCTGCTAGAATGCCCTGACTCTCTAAACATTGCAATGAATACATTGGGGGCAGGGATCATAGCTGCTGAACTCACTGGCAGGATGCTTTCATATCTGCTTTCTTTTTAACTTCTATTAATGTATTTTGGTCTTATATTACATTCGTTTCCAAATATGCCCCTCTCTCCTTCCCTATTTTTATAACAAAGATTACAAAACAATAAAGCAGGTGAGCAAAATCTATCAACGCACCTGTGCTTTATAAGGTTCTTATACAGCACTGTTCCATAGTATAGCCAAGTATAGAGCACAGAACTTCTTGCCCAGATCTCCTGATCCCAGTGTGGGTGGGGCCAACATCCACAAGAATGCAGGCAGAGGAATCCTGTAACTGGGAAAGAAATTAGGAAAATCATCTCCCTCATTCTTTTTTTTAAATTAAATTTTTATTGACATTTTCTGTTTTCACATCACCTACATTTCCCAATATATCTTTTCCTCCTCTCCCTTCCAAAGAGTAGTCCCTTATAACAAAGGATGAGAAAAAGTAGAAAAATAAATCAGCCAAATTAAGCAACATATTTAAAACTATAACATTATATGCAGTATTCCATACCCATAGTCTCTGACTTCTTTGAAGAAATGGGCACTTTTCCCACACACAGTGAAAGAGAGAGAGAGAGGGGGAGAGAGAGAGAGAGAGAGAGAGAGAGAGAGAGAGAGAGAGAGAGAGAGACTGACTGTTCTTTTTATGTAACTGTTCAGGATCAGAATAACACAGGTAGGATTAATGCATGGCTGCCATAATATAATATTATATTGTGTAGAGGAGTTACGTGTCATTATTTTGCCAATGACTGGCCTTCTGTCATGCATTATCCTGATTACTCAATATTAATAATCCTGGCCTTGATCTATTGCTCCTGTCTCCTCCTGACACTCATCTAATCCTAGGATTTGGTTACCCTGTGAATTCTGGCTTGACTAGACTCTTGTTTATTCTCCTGGATTAGGAGTCCCAAGGAAGGTTCTCTCCCTGGGGGACTATCCAACATCTCTAATCACAGAGAAGTATCATCTCCATACTCCTAATGGGATATGGTTCTGAAAGAAGGATAAATAAAAACAACAACTTAGAGCTTAAAAATGCACCAGGTGGGTCATCTATTAAAAATACTCATTTTGCTATTTAGTAACTGAGGCCTAGAGAAGTTGTGGAACTTCCAAAGGTTAAGTGGCAGACTTGAGATCTGAACTCAGGTTCTCTGACTCCAAATCCAGCATTTCCCCCACCTGTACCATGCTGCTTCCCAGAAACAACAATTCCAATTTATCACTTTACAGTTTGCAAAGAGCTTTCCTCACCCTGTGAGATAAGTAGTAAATGTTATAATTATGCCTATTTCACAGATGAGGAAGCTGGAGACTCTAAGAGATTAGATGACTTTCTCAATAGTAGCAGAGCTGGCATTTGACCTCTTGTCTTCTGAATCTTAAGTCCAGTGCATTTTTCTACTACACTTAACCTCCCCTAAATTAGACCTAATGCAGAGGTGCCAGCTCTACCCCAAGTTCGTGACAACTTCAGTTTAGACTGTGACTCATGGTATCACCACTAGCTATAGAAACCTTTAGAATGCCCCATTTGTCATCCATAATCCAGTGATGGTGTGACTGGACTGTCCCAGGGGACAGTACAAGGACTCATTTGTATCAAACAAGTGGTTAGAAAATTCATTCTTGCTTCCCATCTCTTGGTAAAGAGATGACAGATTAGAAATGTATAGAATGAGATAGACATTTTCAAACATGATGAGTATGTCAATATGTTTTGCTTGACTATACTTTTCTCTTTTTTTGTTGTATTTTTTTGGAGTGGGGGAAGGCAATGCAATTGGGGTTAAGTGACACTATCAAGGTCATACAGCTTTGAACTCAGGCCCTCCTGACTCTAGGACCAGGGCTTTAGCTGCCCCTACACTTTTCTTTTATGAAGGAAAGCTTTTAATAGGTGTATGTTCAGTCAGTAATAATAATAATAGCTAACATTTATATAGCTCTTACTATGTGCCATGCCCTGTGCTAAATGCTTTACAGTTCTCTCATTTGATCCTCACAACAACCCTAGGAGGTAGGTGCTATTATTATTCCCCAGACTCTGTCTACTGCACCACTTAATTAGTAGGTAATGATAAATGTTCGAGAAAAAAGGAAAGAAAGGAGCATCATTAAAATATTTAAAATACACAGAAGAAAGTTCAAAAGGGGACACAAACTATAATACTTTTGTTGTTTGGTCGTTTCAGTCACATCTGACTCTGTGACTCCATTTAGGGTTTTCTTGGCAGAGATACTGGAGTGTTTTGCCATTTCTTTCTCCAGCTCATTTTACAGATAAGGGAGATTTTGAGGCAAACAGGGTTAAGTGACATGCCCAGGGTCACAAAGCCAATAAGTATCTGAGACCAGATTTGAAATCAGGAACATGGGTCTATTTGGAGTTATTTTTGTCAGAGGGTTATTTAACCCTGTTTGCCTCAGTTTCCTCATCTGTAAAATGAGCTGGAGAAGAAATGGCAAAGAGCTCCAGTACCTTTGCCAAGGAAACCCTAAATGGAGTCACGAAGAGACAAATACAACAAAAATGACCAAACAACAACAAAAATACTGAAATGTGCATATTTGTTGATGATTATTATGTTTATGAGGGAAAAAAGCAATGGCAAGGTGCTAGATCAATTCCAACTATAATCAATCATTATCATCATCATACAGATTCATTCACTTCTGGGCAATGAAATATTTCCAAGGTAAAAATTCTGTTCCCTGATCAGCATCTCTGACAAAAATAAAATACTCTTCTCAGCATGGGAATTTACTGTCCCCATTAGAGAGATTAGCAAAAGGCTCACTCATCTATGAAGCTCCAGCACCATGGAGATGTGCTGCCAGATGAAGCAATGAATCCTTGGAGAACCTTCTTCTGATCTAACTTTAGTCTCCTGCAGCTCTCCTGTCCCTAAAGACTCTGGGCAGTGAGGACTCAGGAGCCAAGGTGGCTTTGTTTGCTTGTTTCCATGGGAAGTGTTGGTCATGTACATCTATGTGTGCTTCTCAGGGCCTGTTTGGAATTTTAAAGTAATGGAGGACTAGTGTACTTGAAGAGCTCCTCTGTTATGTCTTCCTGGACCCTGGGTCGTCAGCTTCTGGAAGAGGTGTGATGCTGTGATAAAAGTACCTGGGAAAGACTGGAGCATGCATAGACTTTCTATAATTGTTTCTACTCACTACAAGGTTAGAGGAAGACTTTTTGATTAGTTCCATGGTCAGAACTGGGAACACCTTCAAAATTCCCCAGCAAGATAGACTTTGGCCATTTTCTTCTTAGGCTGCTTTTTCTTAGTTAAGACTCCTTCATTGATTTTAGTGTTTAGTTTAGAGTTTAGTAAGAGTTTATTTTAGTTAGAGTTAGTAAGTTAGGTAGAGTTTGGTAAGAGGTGATGTTGTTAGGAGAGGCTGACACTTGGCTCCTGTCTGAGGCTGACACTTGGTCTGATTAAGCAGGCCTCACTCTCTGCCTCTGAATCTCTGCCTCTGTTCTCTTCCATTTTAGATGAAAGGATTGGAGACTACGACCATGTGGATTTCAGAAGAGAGAACTTGTAAGTGTCCTGGTCCCAGGGTCTAGTTTTGAATTCAGCTCAGCATTGATGTCCTGAGGAGTGAGGAATGACCTTTGGGACCCATCTCAGTAGTAAATGAGATGAAAATTCATCCATCAGTTATGTCAAATCTGCTCACATATGAGTGGATGAGAACAATTCATTCTAGAGGCCATGCAGGTGGTTGAAGCAGGTACTATGGAGAGCTTAGAGCTTGGTCAGGCATTGAAGACACCAAGGTCATCACCAGTTGTCCTGACTTTTGTCTTGCCACTGGACTTAATGACACTAGAAGAGAGAGTGAGACTGATTACTTTGTGCAGCTCTGCCTCACTTAAATCTAATTCATATGGGAGTCCAGACTTCATCCTGTGATGTCCTTCTTCAATAATAGTAACAAAATATTTGGATGTGAACTTGGTGGAATCAATTCTATATAGAAACTGACCTAATATGAGCCTAATCTCTCCAGAGAAGAAGATGGGATAATGAAAGAGTGTGCTCTAAGGAGTTGGGAGAATTTTCTGTTCTTTTATTATTACTATCATCAAATTAAATATCTCTTTGCAAAAGCTAATTGATGTTGTTAAATGGAATTATGGTCTAGTCACTAGTGACTAACAGTGGGGAAAGCATAAACTCAAGCCCATGACACCCCCAGAAGAGATAACACCAAACCCCTCAGGGCACCCACTGCAAACTTATGGAAGAGATCTGGTGGTCTAGCCCTGAGATAGTGGGCCCAGAGTATAGTATGCCATATAGGTTAGCTTACAAGGAAGTGCTGTGATTTTGATCTCCACCACATGCAACACTTTTTCTTGGGCTTTGGGATAATGTCTATGTTGCCTTTTACCCTCTCTCTTCTCTCCAACAGCAGAGGGTCTGAATCTGGGCAGCTCGAATAAGTATATCCTTCCTATTTTAATTACAGAGTGGGAGAATTTTAACATTGTGAATTGTTGTTCCAGATGGTTTGAAGGGTTCAGAAACTGCAGGATGGCCCAGGGTCAAGTTAAACAAATAAATGGCCACTACATTCTAATTAATAGCATCTTTGGCCTACATCAGTCCCACCATGCACTCAAATTTACAACCCTTCAATATTACAGCAGCCTCAAATTATAAATGGGCTATATTCCAAAAGGTAATTTGTTGAGTTAGTTGTCTATATACCACCATAAGTTCACCTGATTTTATCTAAGCTTGGAAGTCGATTGTTTAGCGCCTGGAAAAAATTTTCCCCTACAAACAATATGGAAGATAATTAGAAATGATAGTTAGGTTCCGGGGCTAGGCCACATAATGGAGCCAAAACTCTGGTTATTTACAATGAATATTATTAGCAACTATTATTGCAGATCAGTAACTAAAACAAAAACACAATAATATTGAACGAGAAAGAAGTTTTAAAAACTTTATCTGGGGTCTTGATTCTTCATTTAAAAAAAGGGGTTTAAAGATCAAGGAGAAATTAGTGGAGATTTTGAAGGATATTTTGAGTGTTCAAGTTTTAAAAGACAATAGCATTGGTTCTTTGATTTTACTTCAAAACATGTATGGCTTTTCTTTTCTGATTTAAGTGGATTATCCAAATACTTATCAATATCATTAGAAATATGTTTTGCTTCATTAATACAGTAGAGAGCATTTCTTTGTTACATGGAAAAGATTCAAGTGAGTGGGGAATGAGGGAGAATAGAGTGCCCCCCCCGCTTTTTTTAAAGAGAGATGATTATGCTATAAAGACAAAAGGCATCAATAAATTGTGGGGGGGGGTTTCCTTCAGAGTAGAAAAATGGAAAAAGTAAGTAAGAAAAATCATATTAAGTGTAATTTGGCAAGAGCTGAAAAAGACAGAAGAGGTCGATAAGAATTTGTTTAGGTGCAAAAGGAGGTGAAATCAGCTATTCTATGAGCAAGGAAAGAAAGAGAAGGGCTCAAAGAAGTGATAGTCCTTAACTTCTTGAAAGAGGTGGGGGACTATGGCTCTGGAACACTGTATGTGATATCAGATTGCTCTCATATAGCACTTAGATTTGCTTAGCTGGTTTTCCCCTCTTTTTTAGTCTTCCCTGTAAACGCTTCCTCTTGATTGCTCTCATGGGGAATAGAAGGGAGAGGGAAATGTAGGTGTTGTAAAAAAAAAAAAAAAATATATATATATATATATATATATATATATATATATATATATATATATATCATTAAAAACTTATCTTAAAAAAAGAGATCTATACCTTACTGGCTTCAGTTTCCTTACCTATAAAATAAAGGTGTCAGACCATGATTTCTAAAGTTCTTACAAGTTGTACATCCTCTGATAGGAGATATCTACCCCAAGTACCTCCCCTGCCGGAATAAGGAGATGAGAACAATTTGTTCCACTGTCCATTAAGTTGGCTAAAGCAGGTGCTGTGAAGTGCTTAGAGTTTGGTCAAACATCAAAGACACCAAGGTCATCCACTACATCCCAGGTCATTGCCAGCCATCTTGACTGGACTTCAATGACTCTGGAAGGGGGAATGAGGCTGACGGCTTTGTGCAACCCTGCCTCACTTAAATCCAATTCGAATACAAGTCAAGACCACAAGTCAAGTTGACATCATTGGTCCTCAGTGAAAATGGAGGACAAAAAGAACTACTCCTCTGATCCTACGTGCTCCTGATAGGAAAGAAAGAAGACGGTTGAGAAGAGACCTTGGATTAAACAATCCCCTGTGGCAGCCATCAGATGAATAATATTGTCTGTCTCCTCAGTGCATTGACATTTGAGAGGGGAGAGGTCAGGAGTGTACAGCCTTGTGGTAGGAGAGAAGGAAAAGCAGTGTTCTTACTCAATAAGTGCCCATAGAAGTGAATGCAACTCATTCAACGAAAACTCTCCAGTCAAGTAGTTGAATGATGGCATTTATTAGGGATTACAATGTACTCTGCAATACACTGGGTACTATGGTGGGATACAAAAGAATGAAAACATATCATTACTTCCCCTAAGTATACTGCACTATAGTGGGGGAGGCAAGGGTCGTGTAGGTTTAGCAACTAAGGGAGAGAGCACAAGTTGAGCAACTAAGTTGAGAGAGCACAAAACTTATCATTGCAGATCTGGGTTCTTGTTCTACTTCTGCCCCCTTACTAATTGTGCAATCCTGGACAAGTTTAGGATGATTAGAACTCTCCAAAATTCCTCCATTATCTCATATGCATTGTTGTTCAGTCATTTCAGTCACGTCCAACCCTTTGTGATCCTATTTGGGGTTTTCTTGGCAAAGATACTAGAATGGTTTGTGATCTCCTTCCCCAGCTTATTTTACAGCTGAAGAAATTGAGGCAAACAGTGTTAAGTGACTTGCCCAGGGTCACACAACTAGGAAATGTCTGAGGCCCGGTTTGAACACATAGTTGTCCCTATCTCCTATGTGAGACAGGGCTAATGATAAAAGCATTATTGTGAAGAACTAATGAGATTATGTATAAGAAAGCATTCTATGACTATCAAGCGTTATACAAATGTAAGTTATTAGAAATCATCATTATCATAGTATAATTTAAGATATGATCAAGTGTTAAACTGTGTATTTCTGACTCAGAGTGCAATTGAAAGTAGGGAAAGATCTTTATAGATGAGATTTAAGAAGGGGGGACTTTATGGAAGAAGAACGAGAGATCCTAGTGTTTCAATGGACCTTGAAAGATCATCTGACCCTGCCTCCCTCCTTTTGGACAGAAAAAGTTTTAGAAAATAGCTCTTGAAGAAGGTGTGAAGGAACATTGTGATCTGTATATGAAAAAGGAGAGAAGGCACTTCCGATGGGAGGAAAGCATGAGCAAAGGTGTGTGAAGATGGAAATGTTCAGTCTTTTCGGACAGTTGAAAGGACAGTCCAACTTGGGGTTCACTGGGGAATAACAACCATTAAGTTTGAATAGGTTGGGGGAATTAAGAAAGTCTTAAATGCTGATAGTATGACTTTTTATGTCATCAAAAAACTTAATTTAATGTGAAATGTCCTCTTTTGCTGCAATCACTTGTTTTGCACGACTTAACAAAGAGCTCACAAAATGTTGCCTGGATCTTTTGTCATCAAACCACATTTTTATCACATTTGATATTAAGTATACCTTTGATACACAATCCATTTGTCTAAATATAGCCTAGATTGCAGCTCAAAGGTTTTCAATGAGATGACTCAAGAGAATTCTCAGGCCACTGAAATAAGTTTTTCACCATATCTTAGAAAACATTTATTAACTTTTTATCACATACAACATGGGGCAAGGTTATGTGGCCAGCTTCCATTCCCATTTGTCAATTTCTGTAATTCTAGAATGATTCTACTTACTTCTCAGTATGTCAATATATCCATCATTCCCTCAAAACTTTTAGATAGGGGCGGCTAGGTGGTGCAGTGAATAGAGCACCGGCTCAGGAGTCAGAAGGACCTGAGTTCAAATCCAGCCTCAGACACTTGACACACTTACTAGTCATGTGACTCTGGGCAAGTCACTTAACCCCATTGCCCTCCAAAAAAAGAAAGAAAGAAAACTTTTAGGTCCACTGGAAAATCTCAAACATTTTTGGAGGTGGATATTTTGCAATCTGATGAATATGGGCAAATCTTATAGGCTCACTTGGACTTCTGATAATGGTTTCTGGATAGCTTTAAATGAAAAAAGTGAATTCTATCAATAAAAAATTGCCTTTTCCAATCTTTAGTACTCTATTCTTTGTATTGTCTTGTTCATGACAAACATTTTTCCCTTCATGACTACTGTTAGCAGCCATTCCCCACTCCCACCCCCATTCTTGTTATTCCTAGAAATCAATAATAAACCCTCCAGTATCTAGGTACCTCTGAATGTCTTTGCTTGCTTTCTGGGAATTAGGCTATGCTGCATCAATAAATTAACAATTCTTGTCAATGGTTTTTGTTTCTGTTTTTTGTAGCTCAGTCAGATTGTTGATCCTGTTTTATTATGGTCTTAAATGATCTTTGAAATGTTTAATTTCCCCACAGCTGCTACAACATCTCTAATATCCATTGAAATGCACTCCTTAAGAGCTACTGTAACTTCTGCCCATTTCATTGGAGTGGAACCAATTTTTAGAAACAATAGAATTAAAACCACAACAATTAAACACATGTGTATGGCACTAAATCCAACCCTTAAATGTCGGAAAATTCCTTAAAGGTGGGGAAACCATCTCAATCCAGTTTCATCTGGTCAAGGCCAGATGTTTTGGGTTACACTAGAGCAAAGTTCTAAACCTTTTTTGTGACATGAGTCCCTTTGGCAGTCTAATGGAGCTTATGTAAGCTTTCTAAGACTAATGCTTTTAAATGCATAAAACAAAACCATAGCACTACAAAGGAAACCAATTATATTATACAGTTATTAAATATTTTTAAAAGTTGAGACTCGATTAAGGACCCCTCCCCTTGTGTCAGTAAAAGCACACACATATGACCATTGCTGTCACAAAATAAAGCCACATCAAAATAAATGCTTGTTTCAAGGAATTTACACACCTCTCTGTTGTCACTCAATTGTGTCTGACTCTTCGTGACCCCATTTGGGGTTTTCTTGGCAAAGATACTGGAGTGGTTTGCCATTTCCTTCTCCAGCTCATGTTTGAGAAGATGAAACTAAGGCAAACAAGGTAAAGTGACTTGCCCAGGGTCACACAGCTGGTAAGTATCTGAGGCCAGATTGGGACTCAGGAGGATGAGTCTTCTTGATTCCAGGCCTAGCACTCTGCCCACTGCACCACTTAGTTGCCTGTATACTTCTCTAGCTCATATACAACTCCATGAAGCCTTCCTTGGTTACCCCAGCTGCCAATGATCTGTCCTTCTACATATTTCTCATAGTACTCAGTATAAACTATCCCTTGTCCTTATCCCATTCTACCTTGTGGCAAGCTCATTTGTGTTCTGTCTTCCCCCACTAGACTATAAATTCCCTATGGAAAAGATTATTTTTTCAAAATCTTTGTATCCATAATATTTGAACACAGCAGAGAGAATGTGTACACACACACACACACACACACACACACACACACACACACACACACGCTTGAATGGAATTGAATTAGTTCTTATACTCTAGTTCCCACCCCCTTTCTATGCCTCTCTACTGTCTATCACAGAGCCTTAAATATGATAAATATTCAAATAGTTATTAAATGAATTAATGAAGGACTTAAAGACATTTCAGACAGGGAGTGAGTTGTGACTGGGGGTTGATGGAACCCTTTCCCAAAGCCCCTCTTGGGCCTCTCCCTTAGTCTAGAGGCTTTCTCAACAGTATATACCTTATCTCACATCTATCACTGTATATCAAGGTTTGAGGAGACCCAAAGTTTTGGCAAAGCCCCACTCCCACCCTCAGGACAGTTTAGCAATCCCTGTTTTTTATTTTTATTTTTTTGTTTTTGTTTTGTTTTGTTTTGTTTTCTGAATAATGTCCCATATGGTTTCCTGGTGGCCAGGAAGTTAGTGCCCCTCACTCCCAGAGAATGAATCTAAAACACTTGGAAAGGGTTGACTCAATTAGTGGGATTTACACATCCACAGCTGTTGGCCTGCCTTGAATTTGGGGGAATGTTGCTGGGGATTAGTGAGGGATATATTGAGATCAACGCCCACTCCCTCATCTTGAGCAAGGCTCGGATTTGGCCGCCTCTCTTCCTTGTGTGAGAAAGCTTGGGCTAAATTCTATAATGCTGCTGGCTTAGTTTCCCATGAAGAGATGAAATGTTCCCTGGAATTTCCATTAACATTTAGTTTTATTTGCCTCCTTCCTCAGAACCTTCTCTCCCTCCCTATTCCCCTGCTTCCCCCCCCTTCACACACACACACACACACACACACACACACACACACACACACACACACACACACACACACACACACACCTTACCCTTTTCTATGTTTTACTGGGTGAAGAATTTGTGGAAAGAAAGAGACTTGTGTGGTGCCAGGCCAGAGGCAGACACAATAAACATTTGTTTGCATGATTGTGGAACAGAAACTATCATATAAAGGTTTGGAAGTTCCCACGATTTAGAGCTGAAAGAGAACATAGAAGACATCTAGTCTAAGTTTTTCTTTTTACAGCTGAGGCTCCTCACACGGACCTTTTTATTTCAAGAGTTTCTGTGAGATATTAAGTTGATCTTATACAACATTGCACTAAGAATTGGAAACTGAGGGAATGCCCATCATTTGTGGAATAAACTGAACAAGTTGTGGTATATGAATAGATTGGAATACTGTTGTTCCATAAGAAATGATGAACAGGAGGTGGCTAGGTGTCGTAGTGAATAGAGCCTGGGCCCTGGAGTCAGGAGGACCTGAGTTCAAATCCAGCCTCAGACACTTAACACTTACTAGCTGTGTGACCTTGGGCAAGTCACTTAACCCCAATTGCCCTACCCTCCCTCTTCCAGAAAGAAAAACAAATGATGATCAGGCAGACTTCAGAAAAAAACTGGAAAGATTTTAAGGAACTGATGCCGAGTGAAGTGAGCAGAACCAAAATAACATTGTACACAGTACCAGCCATATTGTCCGATGACTAATTTTCATAGACTTACCTCTTTCTCAGCAATGCAAGGATCTGAGACAATTCCAAAAGACTCATAATGGAAAATGCTATCCACATCCAGAGAAAGATCTATGGAATCTGAATGCAGATTGAAATACCCTATTCACTCTTTCTCTTTTTTGTGTTTTGTTTCTTCTTTCTCAGGGTTCCTCCCAATGGTTCTAGTTCTTTACAACACGACTAATGTGAAAATATGTTTAATATGAATGTATGTGTAGAGCCTATATCAGATTGCACACCATCTTGGCATAAGGGAAGGGGGAAAAGGGGAAGAAAATTTGGAATTCAAGGTCTTATGGAAGTGAATGTTGAAAACTAAAAATAAGCAAATAAATAAAAACATTGTACCATACACACTCCAGGGCTTTCCAATAACTAATTCCTCTACATGATACGATAAATTAACACAAACAATAATTGGATTTAAATACCAAAATCTGAATATTTAATAGATATCTTTTCTAACTGAACTGATATGCAAATGTAGCCATTTAGCTCCATCTACAACAATTGATCTGACAATTTCAAGTGGCATTGAGTTGTAATCCTATCTAGAAGATATCACCCCCTTTCACCTACACACTCTCTATTGCAGTCAAATGACCCTGACAGCTGTTGCCCCACTCAGGATAACTCTCCCACCTCAGTGCCTTGGCACCCATTCTCCCTCCTGTTCTAGAAATGCCCTCCCACTCACATCTGCTCAGAGAATTGCTTACTTCCTTCAAAACCCAACTCAGGTGCTACTTTCTCTGTAGAAACTTTTTCTGATTCACTCTCTCTTCAAATTACTTTATGCTTTTATGTATAGCCTTTATACTTATTAGCTTCTGCACAGGTCAAATCCCGTTTTCCTTTCTTGGCAGCCCTTCTGCACAGGTTGAATCCCTGTAAACTCTTTGAGGGCAGAGACTTTTATTTTGTTCCCTGAGTTGATTTGAATTGAACAAATCTGATGGTATTAATCAGTATGGGTATTCCAAAGGAGAGAGACACTTGGGAACAGAAAATTAGAATATTTTGCCTTTAGGGAATGTGTATTTGAAATCCTATTAAGAAACCAGGTGGCACCAAGGTCAATCTGGTAGAAGGTGTTTTTCTCTTCCTCCCAAGTCATGGTAGATTTAGTCTAAGGGATCCATAGCCAGCACAACCAGCTGTCCCAGACCCTTTCCCTTTGGCAACAATCACCCTTGTTTCCCAGTCTCCCTCCCTTTTCCATGCAAATACTACAGAGTCAATTGTCTATAGTCATTTTTCTTCTTTCCTCAACTCAGAACTTCCTCCAGCTCCACTTTGGCTAAGATTTCAACCATCCCATTGGCTAAAGAGTGACATAGCCCCTTCCCTCATGCATCAGCCACGTGGAACCCATGCCAAGAGGATGGCAAGGGACAGAAAAGCAGAAAACTTTTCCAGGGAGACACTAGCTGCTATGGCAACCCATCAGATTTTTCCTTCCCAAACTGGGCCCAAACCGCTAGAGATCCAGGGCCTTGAATTATTCATCAGTCCTGCTAAGAGTCAGCTCTTTGACTTCAGTGGAATTAAAAGTTCTTAAAATTCAGGAGTAAAGTTCCTGTTGTTCTCTGGAGGGCTATCACTAGAAGTTATCAAATTGCATTTTGCATAAAACAGAAAAGTGTCCTGCTCTACCTCCCCTTCTGGGCCAGAGTTGCTGAGTTCTCTCCTTAATCCCAGAGCAGGCCTGAATGCGCTGGCCTTCCCAGATGCTCCCAGATGGTCTGGATGCAACTGTGCTTTAGGTAGTCCACTCTGCATTCAGGGAGACTTGCAAACTAGTTGGGCAAAAGCTAACAATTCCCTGTGGTCAGAGTGAGGAAAAATGGGATGTGTTGTTTATGAATTTTAGTGGGGAAACAAATTCCCAGATAATGAACCCTACTATCCTTCAGAAGCCCTCAGACCCCACTCATCTTTAAGCACAGGGAAGAAAGATAGCTCACCATTTAGTGAAAAAGGATGTGACCAGAAATCAAAACTTTCTATCTAGCCAACCATGAGTATACAAACTGAGTCTAGGCAAGGCAAATTCTGAATCACCTGCAGAGTGTTCTGGGACAACATCCTGGTCTTCTGGGGTAGGCCCACCAACATAGAGGTTCCAGACCTAGACAGTGAATTGCAGAGACTGAACTAGGCCTGAGAATAGCCTAACCAATTCTGTTACACCTTAGCCCAAACTAGGTAGTTTTCTTTTATTTTCACTTTCCTTTCTTGGCAACCCTATTATTTTTAAATTTTAATTAAATTTGATTTTATTTTCAGTTCCAGAGTCTCTCCTCCCACCTATCCTGACCCATTAAGAAGGCAAGAAATACAAAACCCATTACAAATATGAAGTCATGCAAAACAAATTCCCTATTAGGCATATTCTGAAGGGAAAAAAAGGAAAAAAAAGAGAAAAATAGACTTCAATCTGCATTCTGATTCCATCAGTTCTCTGAGGGTGGAGAGAATTTTTCATCATGAGTCCTTTGGAATTGTGGTGGGTCATTTGTGTTGATCAGAGTGAGAAAGTCTTTCACAGCTGATGATACTTACAATATTGTTGTCCCTATCCAGACAGTTCTCCTAGTTCTGCTCACTTCATTTTGCATGAAAGTCTCCCTAGATCTCTGAAACCATTCTTGCAATCACTTCTCATAGCACAATAGTATTCCATCACATCCATATACCATAACTTGCTCAGCCATTTCCCAATAGAGGGCATCTCCTCAGATTCTTTGCCACCACAAAAAAGCCACTATAAATATTTTGTACATATGGGTCCTTTTCCTTTTTCTTTAATCTCTTTTAAAATATAGACCTAGTAGCAGTATTGGTGAGTCAAAGAGTATCTGCAATTTAATGGCTTTGGGGGCATAGTTCCAAATTGCTTTCCAGAACGGTGCTAACTTCTTGATCTTGTGTGATCTTGACTATGGCTCCTCAGTGTCTGAATCATTGTTTGTTTGTTTTTTGTTTGTTTTGTCTACTTTTACTATTTTCTCCTTGAACTGGAAGTTCTGCATTTTGACTATAAAATTTCTGGAATCATTTATTATGGGATTTCTTTCAGGAGCTGATCAGTGGATCCTTTCAATTTCTACTTTACCTTCAAAGATAACTGAGCACTTTTCCTTTGCAATTTTTTTTTGAGATGTGCTGTCTGAGGTCTTTTTTTTATTCGTGTCTTTCAAGTAGCCCAATGATTCTTGAATTATCTCTTCTCAATCTATTCCCAGGTCAGGTTATTTTTTTTCCTATGAAATATTTTACATTTTCTTTTCTTTTTTTCAGTTTTTTTTTTAAATTTTGTTTTATTGTTTCCTGATGTCTCATGGAATCATTAGCTTCTATTTGCCTACTCTACTTTTTAAATTTTTATTTATTTTATTCTGAACTTAATAAAACAAGAATCTCTATAACATAGTAGAATAGGGGAAAAAAGATTGCACATGAAACTTCAATCTATTATGTACAATTGTGGAAAAATCAGGACACTAATTCACTGTTGATAGAACTGGGAACTGATCCAACCATTTTGAAGAGCAATCTAGAATTATGCCCAAAGAGTTATTAAAGTGCCTATACCCATTGACCCAGAAATACCACTATTAGGTCAGTTTCCAAAGATGATTACGATTAAAAGGAAAAGAACTTAAATGTTCTAAAATATTTCTAGCAACACTCCTTGTGATGGCAAGGACCTGAAAATTGCAGGGATGCCCATCAACTGGAGAATGACTGAACAAGTCATGGTATATGATCATGATTGAGTACTACGGTGCTACAAGAAATGATGAGCTTGATGATCTTAGAAAAACATGGATAGACTTACACAAAATAACGAAGAGTAAAATAAGCAGAACCAAGAGAACATTGTATACAGTAACAGCAATACTGTTTGAAGAACAACTTTGAGCAACTAAGCCACTTTGCCTATTATATATTAACTACGAAGGACCTATGAAGGAAGATGCTGTCTGCATTCCGCTATACTTTATAAGGAATTATTTTCCTCAGTATTGTTTTGTGTCTCTTTTACCATTTGGTCAATTCTGATTTTTAAGGAGTTATTTTCTTTAATATTTTTGTACTTCTTTTACCAAACTGTCAATTATTCTCTTTTCATAATTTTCTTGTATATCTCTCATTTCTTTTCCCAATTTATCCTCTACTTCCCTACTTGATTTTTAAAACAATTTTTTGTTCTTTTAATTATCTCTTTCTTTAACTTTTAAGAATTCTTATTGACTGGTGTCCAAGTTGTGTTTTAATTTAAGACTTTACTTATAGATGTTTTCAAGTCATTCTCTTCTTCTGTGCTGGTGTCACCATATTGATTTTTTGTGGTCAGGGTCTTTTTTTATTGTTTGTTCATTTTTCTAGTCTATTTCCTAACTTTGAACTTTACATTTTATTGTATCCTCCTCATCTCTGGGGGAGATGATTCACTTGAGCTTCTGACTTTTATGTCCTTCTGCTATCTTCATAGCTCATTCTGAGGGTCTATAAGTTTTCAGTGCTTCCAAAGTGTTGAGATTTGGGAGAGGCCTATTCACTGACCTCTTGGTTTGCTCTTCAAATTCCTGACCCAGTTTGAATCTGTTGACTTGCTTGTGGTCAAGTTTCCGTAGACTGCTGCTAGATTCAGTCATAGTTAACTTGCTGGGAGTTTGTAAGGTTCAGTGACTGAACTACTGGCTCCCCTTGGTTTTGGTCTCCTGACTTGGTTTATTCTACCTCAGGCTTACCTATGGGACTAAAGGTTAGAAATAAGCCCCAACTCTATCCTTGGGCTCAGAGCCACACAGCTATGTTTCTGAAATTTGCTCTTTGCTCCTCACACAGGTAGGACTGAGATCCCAAGACCCCAAAGAGGAATGCTCCTCTCTGCCCTGGGACTGTGCCCAGAACTGCATAAGGGGTAACAGAGCTGCTGCTCTCAGTGCTCATACCAAGGTCCTCCAGGGCCATTTCTGCCCAGGAATTCAGCCTCCTTATTAACCTTGGGTGCTCTGGCTGCTGTCTGCCACTGCCACTGATGCCTGCTGCTTCTGCCTACCACTTCCATGCTGCTTCCATCTTATTACTGGACTCAGATGACTCTGGAAGAGATAGTAGGGCTGATGACTTTGCAAAGCTCTGCCTCACTTAGTTCCAATTTATTTGTAAGTCAAGACATGACCCTCTTGATGTGCTTGTTCCTCCTCAAGAACAAAGCACAAAGAACAACAATGCTGAGTTCCTGACCAGCTCTCAACTTAGTGTCTACAGACATCTTTTCTGTCTTCTTAAGCTGCCCTGGGCTGGATAAAGAACTCATTGTGATTTTTTCCTTGACCTTCCCACTCAGAATTTGGGTTTGGTGCCTTTTCTGGGTAGTTGTGGAGGGGGTATATTTGGAGAGTCAGGTGAAAACTTTAGCTCTCATTCCATCACCTCAACTCTGCCTCCACTATTCTTAGTACTTCTCTCCCTTCAGGTAGGGACTGTTTCTTATCTCGTTATGTATGCCCAGAACTTAGCACAATGCCTGGCACATGCCAGGGACTTACTAAATGTTTTCATTGTTGACTATTTATTGAGTCAACAAATATTTATTTAATGTCTATTATGAACCACACACTGTGCTTTGTGCTGAGAACACAGAGACCAAAAACTGATATAATCTTTCCCCTAAAGGATTATCTGTATGGTATTGTTTTCACTTGTGAATAAAACCTAAAAAAAAAAAAAATACAGAGGTAGTCTGGCAACAAGAGAAGAATGAAAAAAAAAGGGCAAGAATGTTAAACTGAGAGGCTACTAGGTGGTGCAGTGAATAGAGCACTGACCCTGGAATCAAGAGAACCTGAGTTCAAGTCCATCCTCAGACACTTAACACTTTACTAGCCCTGTGACCTTGGGCAAGTCACTTAACCTCAATTGCCTTGCCTCCTCCTGCCACAAGCAAAAAAAAAAAATTAAAAAAAGAATATTAAACTGAGCACCAAGATACTCTGGCAGCAACAAAAAAGGAAAAAGGATCAGAAATTAGGAGTGGGAGATCTCTGAAACATAGTCAAGGAAGAGGGCGAGGAAAAGAAGGAAATAAGCAGTTATTGAGCACCTGCTGGAAGGAAGAAAGGAAGGAATCTAGCCAGTAAACCCCAAGTTAAGTAGGCAACTTCTGGTCAGCAAAATATACCTTCCTTTGGAGAGGAAAAGGAGAGGGAGATGGAGAGGGCGAGGATGACCTGAGTTATCCAACTAGCTGGGTCCCCATTCAGGTAGCTTGGTCTACTTACAAGTTGTATTTGTTCTTCATTTTTTTTTTTTTTTTTGCTTTTTGGAGGGCAACTGGGGTTACGTAACTTGCCCAAGGTCACACAGATAGTTTTTTTTTGTTTGTGTGTGCATTAAGTGTCTGAGGCCGCATCCAAACTCAGGTCCTTCTGACTTCAGGGCCGATGCTCTACTCACTGCGCCACCTAGCCACCCCGAGGTTAACTGATTTTTCAGTTTATATCCCAACAGTAGACCCAGGATTCAGGTAGGCTGGTAAAGTAGGAAGTTCTTATCATGTAGGTTTAAAATAGAATGTATCTAGAATAGAGGGGATCTGTGAATAGGTCCTATTACCCATGGTCATGGTAGCTGTAGTCCCTTCATGGATCTGGGAGCAGGGATGTGTTTATACCCACAAGGCCAAGGATGGCGCTGGTTGGGCACATACATAGTAGGAGTGCAACACACACTGTTTTATTGAACAGCCCCTGAATCTACCCTGCCTGCCCTACCACTGGAACAGAAAATCAAGAAAGAATTCGTGTGACTAATGTCAGACCCATCCACAGGGCTAAGTTTTATAATGTTCTGAGCCATTTTAAAGGAACAGGAAGTCATGGAAATTAAATACTGATCTTTATAAAACCGTACTTGAATTATTCATTGGTTGATTACCTAATGCTTCCATGTTCCAGACTCCTCTAGGCTTTCCACTTTCACTTCCCTCTGGTGAGTTGCCTCTAGCTTTGGGTTCTGTTCTTGTCTATAAGGAGCCTCTCTGGAGCATCTTCAGGGGGTGGGGGGATGGCTAGGCTCTACAATACATTCAAGGTGTGAAAAGAGAGAAGAGAGCTTGAGGAGGCTACAGTGGAGCTCTGAATTGACTGGAGGAAGAAAAAGCTGGGGAGCTGAGCCTAGTGCATTTAATGGCCTGAGGCCTTTCCCCTCAGCTGCATCTTGCTAATGCCAATTTAGGGGGAAGCATTTCCCTCCCGCGGAGTCTGACTCAAAAGACAGCCAGCAATCCCGGTTCATGGATCAGAAAAGAAACAAAAAAGACTCAGCTGTGTTCCAAAGGTCCCATGCTGAGACTCGGTATTGTCCAGGAATTGAATTTATGATATCCATGTGATGAGTGAGTCTTTAATACGCCTTTACTATTCTCTAGATTACAGAAATACAGAATTTTGGAGTCTCAAAGGAGCTCACTGGCCACTCATTCCAAAAGAGTATATACTATATACTATAACTATAACATATGCTATAACTATATACTATACTATAACTTATACTATAGTATAACATATACTATAATATGTTAAGCAGTCCTGTAGACTGCTAGAAGAGCTTCCAAGGACAGGGCACCCAGTACCCCCTGAGGCAGCCCATTGTACTTGGAGGCACTTTGATTGTTGGGAGGTTTTGTTTTTGTTTTTCCTGACATCAAATCTAAACTTGTAGTTTTCATTCCTGGGCTCCTAAGCCAGAGGAGATGGATGGATTGTGCATATTGTGCAAGACTTAAGCGTCTTGTTGTCTCTTACACTGTTAAGACGACTAACCCACAAAGGGGATCGAAATAAAGTGGCCTCTTCCATCCTTAGACTCACGGGAGAGGATAGTTTGGGAAGGGAGGGGGGGTAGTGTTTGCTCATCAATGTTACCCTGCTATTATGAACCTTGTATTCTCTAAGCTCTCAGTGGATACATTCCAAAATTCTTGGATCCAAACAATAGCTGCCATTTATAGAGACCATTATATACACTATCTCATCAAAATTAAAAAAATGTCAAAAATATTTTTTATATATAATTGGATAAAAAATATTACATGCGTTAGCTCGTTTGATCCTCAGCAAAGGTACTTCATTATGCCCATCTTATTATCCCTTCATGTCCATTCCCAGATAAAGAAACTCAGAAATGTGAAATGATTTACCCAGGGTCTATGTCTGAGTCGAGATTGTAACTCACATCTTTCTGACTCCAAACCTAGTGCTCCATCCATGTTGTCCCCTAACTCCTTCACATAACTCAAATAACAGCTTCAGATTTTGTTCCTGTGGGCAGACCAAGGAGGCTATTGTAACCTCCAAACAGAAACTGTGCCATTATTTTTTTGCTCTGTGATGGTGCCTCTCTTCACCTCCTAGACAGAACCACAGAAAAGCCACAGTGTCCAGGCTGTCTATACAGTGTTCTCCAGCCTCCTCTCCTACTTGGGTGCAAACAGAGCATCTCAGCAGGCCCTAAATCATCTCTGCCATTTGCTTTCTCTCTGCCAGCTCAGCCCCAAGTGTAAACCATCTCACACACAGACTGGCCTTGTTGGGACCGGGCACACCATATAAATTCTCTGGTGGAGCAGGGCAGTAACTGACCTCTGCTGAGACATGGCTTTTTCTTAAACCCACAGCATACCTCCAGGAAGGGCAGGCTTTGCTGAGACTCAGCTTTCTGAGTTTGTGCTGTCACAAGAAAAAGCAAAAAGAGGACGGGGATAGAAGAGAATGTGTATACGCTGATAGGTAAGGATGAGGTCATGGAAATTGATGATGTATGACCAGGAGAGTAATTTAGAGGCCAATAGATAACTGGGGGGCTTGAAGAGAGGATGACGGTAAATTCTAAAATCACTTGATTTCCAATGAATGATCATATAATAATCTCTATGCTGCACATAATCCTTAATGTGCCTTGTTACATGACATCTTTTACTTTAAATGACAGCCTTATCCAAATTTTAAGATCTAAGGAGGCTAATTAGCCACCTGCCACATCTTGACCCCACTGCTAATTTCTTTTGTAGTGGTGCGACCTCTCACCAGATTGCAAGAGATGTATAGTCCTGACCTTTAACCTCAGAATCTGAGGGCATCTTAGCTGAAAATGTGGTAATCCAGCCCTGACGCCCAATAGCCCTGATTGGGTTACATTTTAAAGGTATATCAAGTGTGGCAAAAGGAGCATGGAGAGTATATCCATTGGCATAGAATACTACTGCAAGGGCCCTGCCACAATTCCTGAGAAGGCAAAGTTATCCTCTGAGGCCCTTCTACTTAGCCTGGGTACCACCATTTCAATGCAAGACTCCTTTCCTCTGCTCTGCAAATACCCCAATGCTCTTCCTCTTTTCCCACCCAGTCCCAAGGCATCCTGGGTACAAGTGCACTACAGGCAACTGAAGGTTGCCCCAAAGGTAGATGGCCTGCCCAGGAGTGGCAGCATGATCTATACTGGAGAGAGAGAGAGAGAAGAGAGAGTGTTCCCTGGAAATGGGATCGGAAGACCTAGCATCTGAGCATCTAAAGGCAGAAGGAGAAGGGGATACAGTTGAATGCAAACTCCAGCAGCAGAGAGAAGGGCTTGAGGAACCCCAGTAACTGAACTTGGAGGGGGCTCCATACCTGGAAGAGCCAGAGTCAGGAGCAGGACAGCTTTCAAAGTTTGTTTACTTGCACAATGTTGTTGTCATCTTGTGAATTGTCCTGCTTTTCTGGACTAAACATATTTGTTACAAGGAAGTGCTCAGGGTGGGTGTGGGAGAATAGGTTGGTGGTTATTAATAGATATGCACAAATAAATAAAACGTATTAATAATATCAATAAAATGCTATTAAATGCACAAAAGAAAATCAAAAGGTAGAAAAGAGGACACAAATAGAGCAGTTGTCTTACTACCTTGCTAAATCACATACATATATTTATATTTATACACACATGTATATAAATCATATATAATGTATACACAATATATGTATACATTATATACATGTATACATAATATATGTATACATAATATATGTATACATTATATATGTATACATAACATATGATTTAGCAAGGTAGTAAGAAAATTACTCTCTCTACATAGATACATACACATCTATATCTCCCATGCATATGCATATATATATATATACATATGTGTATATATTCACACAAACATTCTTGATAGAAACAAACTAAGCAAAAGAAGTTCAAAATTTCTTATATAATCTTTTTCTAGTTCTTTGTATAATGAAACACTTGTGTTTGTGGAAGGTTAAGTTCACAATCAAATAAAGAAAATTTGATTAAAAGAAAGTTAGAAGGAAGGAGGCAGGACTGAAGGGAAGCCCAGTTCTCAGTCTCTGGACAGCTCTAGAATTCTAACAGCCTCTACAGACTCTGGGCCAGGGGTGGGGAACCTGCAGCCTCAAGACCACATGTGGCCCTCTAGGTCCTCAAGTGTATCCCTTTGACTAAGTTAAAATTAGGTAAAGGGGCCACACTTGAGGCTCAAGAGGACTACACATGACCTCGAAGTCACAGGTTTCCCACTTATGCCCAGGGCAGTCTATTTCCTTTTAAAAGAACAAGGCACCATCAGGAAAACCATCCTTTAAGGGATGGACCTATGCTATTGATTGATACTTGTAGGCTTTTCTGACTTAAAGGACTAAATCTGCCTGGTTTACTAGACATTAAAGTAGCCATAGGGAGATTTCAGGGGCAAACGAGGAAAGCCTCTCTGCCTGCCCCAACCCAATATCTCCTCACCTGCTTATTAATTTCTCAAATGCCCTTTGGAGGACAAAGCTTTTCATTCTGCAATTGGATATAAAGTATTTAAAATGCAAATAGCTGGCAGAGGTGAATAGGGACTCTGTTCCAGTGTCAATCAGCAAGGGCAGCCGATATTCACCTTCCCAGTTGAGGGAGCAGGGGCGGGGAGGAGGAGGAGGCGGGTGGAGGAAGAGGTTGGAGAACAGGATTGTTCTGAGACAGAGGGGTTACCACCAAGGGAAAGACGGGGAAAGCTGGGCAGGATTACAGAAAAGGGAGGCTAAGGACCCAAAATAAACTTCTACAATTTCATGATTTTTCCTGGAGCCTAAGCTATTTACCTTCTACTGTACTCATGCTGCAACTTAGCAGGAGCACTGCCAAGCCTGATGAGCCAAGACCCCTTTCGAGGTCACACTTGCTTTGCTCCTAAGGCAGTATATCCCACCACCATATACTGTGATCTCTTCTGTCCCTGCAACACACTGATGTAATGTAGGCACCATCTTGGAGGAGCCATTATATTTAATTATTCCATTAGCCATTTATCTAAGTAATGTTAAATGCCATTGTAGAAAACTCAATTTGCAAATTATTAATCTGTCCCTGAATTGGTGCTAAAAATCAAAAGCCTTTAACTGTTTTCTGCCTGTTCTTATGACAAACTATTAGCAATTGGGTTTTTTCCCTCCCCAGATCTGCTATTTTATTGGTATTAGGCACTTCCAATAGTAGATGATGATGATGATGATGATGATGATGATGATGATGATGATGATGATGATGATGATGATGATGATGGTGGTGGTGGTGGTGATGGTGATGATGATGCACAATTTCACATAGCACTTTAAGATTTGCAAAACACCTTGCACAGATTATCTCATGTGATCTTCACCAACAACCCTGTGAAGTAGGGGCTATTTTTATGCCCATTTCATAGATGAGGACTGAGCATGAGAGAGCTAATAACTTGCCCAGGGTCACACAATGGCAGACTCTGAGGAGGATTTGGCCTCAAGTCAGCCTCACTCCAGATCCACCCAGCTATTTGTCAGGAACTCAGTCTTGGAGAGTCACCTGGGGGAATAGACAGACATCGTGGTTACCTGTAGTACTTATAGAGTGCTTACTATGTGCTAGGCACAGTGTAAAGTGCTTTACAAATACGATCTCATTTCATCCTCACTACAACCCTGGCTGGTATTCCCATTTTACAGCTGAAGAAGCTTAGGCTAACAGCAGTTAAGTGACTTTCCTAAGGTCACACAGCCAGTCTGTGTCAGATGTGGAATTTGAACTCAGGTCTTCCTGATTCTGAGGTTAGACCTCTGGACATTATACCATACTGCCTCTCAAATTTCAGGCAAGTACTTAATGAATTGATTTATGGTACAGTGGAGGAACATGAACAGGCTAGAAAGGAATAGACAAGATTCTAGTCCTGGGTCCTCCATTAACATATTGTACCACCTTGGGCAAGTCACTTAACTCCTCTCTGCCTTGGTTTCCTCATATGTAAGATGAAAGGGTTGGACTCAATTTCCTCTTTAAAGTCTTTTCCAGATATAAATTCTTTGGATTCTATTGTCCAAAATATACTTCGGTGACTTTTAAACACAGTCCTTCAAACCACACTAACACTGGTCTACTCTGAAGAAACTGTATAGAAGGAACCCATGTTAATGAAGAGATAATAATGCTCTGCATTTAGTGTATTAGTTATTTATGTGTAAATGGCACCTCTCCCTACTTGAAAATCTGGTTTCCCTAAGTAGTTTAAACGTTTCCCCTGAAATCTTGTTTGTTATCATTAATTGCCCACACAAAACCATTTTTCTCATAGTGTACAGAGAAGCTTTAGCCTGGTCTTTTTTCAAATGATCACAAATTTCCAATTCATAGAGTCTGGATCAACAGCATTTCACTAGGTTTTTATTACATCATAAAAAGAAATCATCTATGATTCAGAAAGGCCATTAGTCACTAAGTTCCCATCAGTGACCTCCAGGGTGCCTGCATGGGAACCAATCCTGTGCCCTATGCAAATGAGCATCTTCTAATTGCTTCTGCATCAAATACTCCTTTCCCAGAAAAGCAATGATCTCTCTCACCTCCTCCAGGACCTGACTGTGTATTTACCTCCCACATTCTCAGGTAAATCACACTTTTATAACTTGAGATCACTCAGGGTTAGCTGTTAAGCACAAGCGAAAACAAGCACATTTCCTTAGGGAAAGTGCTGGATTTGGGGTCAATTTTGTTGATGGTCAGTTCCATCTGACCGTATTTGGGGTTTTCTTGGCAAAGGCACTGAACTGGTATAAATTACAGGATTTGAAGATCTTCCATGCCCCTTGAACTTGCTGATATAGCAGGAAGGGGTGGGGCAAGAAGAAGCGGGAGCATGTGTGGCAGCAGTGTCGGTGATGGCAGCAGGGGTGGCACATACTCCTTTTCTTGAGCCAGTCAGAATTTCTGTTAAGGACTCCTGCTGAAGACTCCCAGGGACAGGAACTGGGGGCGGGGGGCAGAGCTGCTGGGAGAAAGCTGGGTGCTGGGCAGTTGCCATGAGTGAGGGGAGGAGGACCTTTGCCTGAGGTAGCCTGTTCTGTTTTGAAGGCTTGAAAATGTGGGTTTACTACATTAACTATGTATGCCAACTTCATAACTACTGTGATGGCTTTGACTTTCCGGGTTTGGGACTCCGTTTTTTGGTATTTGAATAAAAGTTCTAGCTTTGTCCTCCATGTAGAGATCCTGGTATATTTTGTGATTAATAACCATATCAGCATATTTATAGTTACTGGAGGCATTGTGAATATTGCATTGTTGATACAACTGGTTTGCCATTTCCTTCTCCAGCTTAATTTTACAGATAAGGAAACTGAGGCAGATAGGGTTGCCCAGGGCCATGCAGCTACTAAGTGTCTGAGGCCAGATTTGAACTCATGAAGATGAGATGTCCTGACTCCAGGCCCAGCACTCTATGCGCTGTGCCACTCCACTGCCCATTGAGTCAGAGGACCTAGGTTTGGATCCTGGCCACTGCTTACACAATACATATTTATTTTGGACAAGTTTCTGGGTCTCAGTTTCCGCATCTAAAAAAGGAGATTACTAAAGTCCTGGCACTTTCTATACACATGTTCTTGTTATCATTCGAAGGAATTTTACCCAAAGACTCGATTTTGGTTAAAAAAAAAGAACAAAACGTTTTAAATGTTTTCTCCCAGCTCTTTTCTTTTCAACATATCCCTGTCACTTCCAATGACATCCTCCCCCCCTATAAAACTTGCCCTTGTGATGAAAGATCAGTCAAGAAAAATAAATCGTATTAGTATTTTACATGTAACTGGGAAATAAGACATACAGGCACTGGGGCATAGAGATCCACTGTGCCCTACTGCAAAGTCGAAGGGAGGATGGGGGAAGATATGGGAGAGGGGATATTCTGTGGGACCGCTGCTTTGGGATGATGGGGAGGGGAAAAATAGGGAGAAAATTTGTAACTCAGAATCCTATGGAAATGAATGATGTAAACTAAAAAGTAATAGTAATTTAAAAAAGGCAATGAAGACTCACTCAATTAATAAATGTTTTGGTTAACAACTACAGTTTATATAACACCCTTATCTCCAAACAGCAGCCTTGTGATCCTGAATATGTATAGGGAGATGTGACTACTCATTGGTTGAAAAGATCTCTTGAGCCCATGATATTGGGTACCTGTGCATATATAGGGGAACATGCCTTTAGCTTGATGGAAAGACCTACAGAGAGGGAGAGAAAAAATGGGAAGACATGAAGGGAGAAGAGGTAAAGAAGTGTCCACCTTTTTGAATGGCTATTAGGAGCCTCCAGAAACTCACGCATATGGAGAAAGGTGTCACTTGAATATCCCTTGATCCTCAGCTTCTGCACACCCAGAGTTCACTGAGGGTAGTCTCCTTGGGTTAGATCAGTTCCTCTTTGGTTGAGTTGAGATAATATCTCTTTCTCAAGTCATAGTCATTTCACTCTTATGTTCTATCACCTAAACTAGTCTGTATAATTTCCCCTCTTTGTTTTAACTACTTTCTTGTTTTAAATATATTTTCTTACTATAAAAAAAAAAGAAATCGACATATGATGAAAATGAACACTTCATTTCACATCCATAGGCCACCACTTACTTTTCTGCTGAGATGTAGGAGACAGGCTTCCCTGGCAAGCTCTCTGAGGTTATGATAATTCATTGCATTGACTAGAGCTCTGAAGTCTTTAGAAAGATATTCTTCACAATGTGAGGCTTATGGTTAGATAAATATCATGGAAACTGGCAGAAGTCCTAATCCAAAACTGCCCTGAAATCTTGAAAATTTGAACAGTCTTTACCTTTTCTAACATAGCACAATTAAAACTAGGGCAGCTGGGCTGTGCAGAGAATAGAACTCCAGACCTGGATTCAAGAAGACTTGAGTTCAAATATAGCCTCAGACACTTACTAGCTGGGTGACCTTGGGAAAGTCACTTAACCCTGTTGGCCTCAGTTTCCTCATCTATAAAATGAGTGGGAGAAGGAAATGGCAAACCACTCCAGTACGTCCACCAAGAAAACCCCAAATAGGGCCATGAAGTTTGGATACGAGTGAAATGACTGAACGCCAACAATAACAATAAGAACTGTTTTTGACCTAATAGTCAGAGGTACTTACTATAGAAAATAATAATGCAAGTAACTGGAATAGGGAAGCAGTGGTCAGGATGGCCCAAGGAAATGTGTCTGTGGGGTACTCAGAGGAGTAGGAGGAGAAGGAGACTGCTCTGGAGGCCACAGGACCTCAGTTCAGATCCTTACTCTGCTGTTACTGTTTGTGGACCTTAATTCATCTTCTCTGAGACTTGGTTTTCTCATCTGTAAAATTAGGAGATTGAATCAGATGCCTAGGAAGGTTCCTCCCATCCCCATGCTATGACCATACTGAAGGTTTGATTTGGCTGCCTAAAGAGCCTGGGCAAGGCATGTGTGTACCCCTATCGAGATTAGAAATTAGAAAAATTACTTCATAACTGGAGACCTTTTACTTTGACTTGTTACAATACAAAAACCTTTTTGTTTAGACTTATTATTAAATGAAAACCTATAAGACATCAGAGCAGAATTCTCTGGAATTAAAAGTATGTGCATAGATAAGCAAAATACATGCATGAATACATATATTTGTATAATATATTACGTATGTAAATATGTGGCACATCCACATATATATATATGCACTATATAGTACATAACTATGTATGCCTATGTGCTGCATATGTTATGTATATGTACAGGGCAGCTAGATGGCCAGTAGAGAGAGCATTGTTCTTAGAATCAGGAAGACTCATCTTCCTGAGTTCAAATCCAGCCCCAGATACTTATTAGCTGTGTGACCCTGGGCAAATCACTTAACCATCCTGTGCCTCAGTTTGCTCATCTGTAGAAGAATTGTGAAGATCAAATGAGTTTACATATAAAATGTGTTTTGAAAATCTTATAGCACTATATAAGTATTAGATAGTATTATTGTTGTTATAGGGTATATATGTTTATATAGATAAAGTGTCAGGCCAAGTGTTAGGAATACATTCGTTCATCTTCCTGAATTCAAATCTAGCCTCAAACACTTACTAGCTGTGTGACCTTGGATAAGTCACTTAACCCTGTTGGCCTCAGTTTCCTTATCTATAAAATGAGTTGGAGAAAGAAATATGAAACCACTCCAGTATTTTTGCCAAAAAAAACCAAAAATCAAAAACCAACCCAAATGGGGTCACAAAGAGTCAGACATGACAGAAAATGACTAAAAAATAACATATACAGGGGCAGCTAGGTGGCGCAGTGAGTAGAGCGTCGGCCCTGGAGTCAGAAGGACCTGAGTTCGGATCCGGCCTCAGACACTTAATGCACACACAAACAAAAACCTAGCCGTGTGACCTTGGGCAAGTTACTTAATCCCAATTGCCTTCCAAAAAGCAAAAAAAAAAAAAAAAAAATAACATATACAGTACTTTAAAATTTGCAAAACTCTTTAGGTGCATTGTATCATTTGAGCCTCACAAAAGCCCTGAGAGTTACATATGACAATTATTATTAGCTCCATTTTGCAAACAAGCAATATTGATGCTGAAACTTGCCCAGAGTCACATGACAAATAAACACCGGAGGATTTGAACTCAGGTCTTCGCTGACTCCAGGCCCAGCATTCTATCCATTGAACCACAAAAAAGACTGCATTGTAGTCAGCTGATTCAAGGCATCATTATTCCTCTGTTTACCATGTGCTGCCAATGTTAAGCACAAATACAGTCCCAATCTATATCCTGGTTTATTGGAAAGGGCATTAACTTGGACAGTCAGGCTCTTGACCCTGGCCTTGTGACTCAGGAGCTGCCTGGCCTTGGACAAGTAACTCAAACTCTATGGGCCTCCCATGTCCTTCAGCTATAAAATGAGAGGGTTGGACTCAGTGACATCCAAGATCCTGTCTAATTTTGACAATTTTCAATTCTAAGTTTCAAAAGACAAAAAAAAAAATCAGAATAAACCCAACATTGGCAGCCAGAAGAATACTCTGGGACTTTCCACTACAAGGACTTTGGCTGCTGCCCAAAGGATATTAAAAGATCTCTCAGAACACAAGGATCCCAAGCTCATGGCCTTTGTCACCTTCCCACCCGCCATGGGAGAAATGCCTCTTTTCCCCCGAAGTTCTATTTTTAAAAGGAGCCAGAGGCTATTAAGATCATTGGGGGCTCTTTGCTATTTAGGAATCCTCCCTAATGATGTGTTTGCTTTTTTTTTTTTTTTTTACCAGATCTGTGAATTCAGTGGAGTAGGAACCTCCAGGTCAGAAACTCTCGCTACTGATGAAAATCCTGTAGTTCTGGTGCCCACTTCTTTTTTTTTTTTTTTTTAAGCAATTGGGGTTAAGTAACTTGCTCAAGGTTACATGGCTAGTCATTTGATTTATGCATGGGTGCTCGTTTTCTGAGGTCGGATCTGATCTCGGGTCATCCCAACTCCGAGGCCGGCGCTCTTACTCACTGCACCACCTAGCCGCCCCTTTAGGGCAATCGGGGTTAAGTAACTTGCCCAAGGTTACACGGCTAGGTTTTTGTTTGTGCGGATTAAGTGTCGGAGGCCGGCTCCGAACTCAGGACCTTCTGATTCCAGGGCCGGTGCTCTATTCACTGTGCCACCTAGCCGCCCCCTGGTGCCCACTTCTACTCTTAAGGAATCACCCAGAGCACCCAGAGGACGAGAGACTGGCCCAAGGTCACTCAGCCTGCATCTCAACAGCAGACCTTGACCCCAAGCCTCAGTGATTCCAGCTCTCCCCACACCAGGGCACTATGCCACTGTCTCCTTTCTCCATTGCTCTAACTTCTTGTTACTGTTGTTGAGTTGTTTCAGTCACGTCCAACTCTTCATGACCCATTTGGGGTTTTCTTGGCAAAGATACTGGAGTGGTTTGCCACTTCCTTCTCCAGCTTGTTTTATAGATGAAGAAACTAAGGCAAATAGGATTAAGTGACTTGCCCAGGGGCATACTGCTAGTAAGTGTCTGAGGCCAGATTTGAACTCAGGAAGATGAATCTTCCTGACTTCAGGCCCAAAGCTCTATCACTTCCCCACCTAGCTACCCCTAAACCACCACCACCATCATCACCATCACCATCACCACCAACACCATCATCATCACCACCACCACCATCATCATCACTACCACCATCATCACCACCACCACCACCACCACCACCACCATCATCATCATCATCACCACCACTATCATCATCATCACCACCACCATCATCACCACCACCACCATCATCATCACCACCACCACCACCACCACCACCATCATCATCATCATTATCACCATCATCATCATCACCATCATCATCATCATCATCATCATCACCATCATAGCTAGTCAGTGTCAGAGGCTCTTCCACAGTAGAAGGCAGGGGTGTGGCATGGGAAACCTCCTCCACACACCAAAAAGCCTAATTCACCTCCCTGTGGAGTGTGCACCTCCCTATTCCTGAATCCCCAGACCAGAAATTTGAATTCAGGTCTTTCTGACTCCAGGCCCTGGCACTCTATCCACTGCACTGCATAGCTGTCTCTACATGTAGTATATATCAGTTAGGTGGCGTCATAGGGAGTTCAAACCTGGCCTCAGACATTTACTAGTTGTGTGACCCTGGGCAAGTCACTTAACCCTGGTTGCCAGTTTCCCTATCTGTAATATGAACTGGAGAAGGAAATGGCAAACCACTCCAACATTTTTGCCAAGAAAACCCCAAATGGGGTCACAAAGGGTTGGACACAGCTGAAGAACAAATGCTAATACTTTTATTACAAACATGTTTTCAAACACTTTCCTAGTTCATAAAGGAGTAAATATTTGGAGCTTCAATTGCAACAAGCAAGATTTCAGTCAGACAGGAAGAATAGGCTTCTGTTTGTAGGACAGCAGGCTTTGTACCTTCAAGATGGAAACTTTTTTCTGTGTGGACCTTTCAGGAATTAAGAGATCTCTATCTGTCTGAGATTGTTTAGGAGTAGAGTTCCTTAGCTAGGAGTGTAGAGAGTGGGAAGGGAAAGGATATTGGAGGAAGCATCTAAATCAATTTGCCAATAGGCAAATGCATACCAAGCAGTTACAAGCTCAGGGCCAGGTTCTCTATATACTTTAGAAGATAATAAAGACAATGACCTCTCCATAGACCAATTTGTGGTCCTGCTAGGAGCAAAAGACACTTAGGCATTTTGAGAAAAGCTTCGAAAAGGCAGTAGCCTACAAATATCAGTGCCTGTGACTCAGAATTCTCAATTTTTGGCTTTATACTTATCTACATAGTCCTTTATCAACCAATTCTAGGTGAGAGAGGGGCTGTTGTTCAGTGATATCCAACTCTTTGAGACCTCATTTGAGGTTTTCTTGGCAGAAATACTGAAATGATTTGCCATTTCCTCCTCCAGTTTATTTTATAGATGAGGAACTGAGGCAACCAGAGTTAAGTGATTTGCCGGGGGGCGTCTGAGGTTGGATTTGAACTCAGGAGGATGAGTCTTCCTGACTCCAGGCTTGGCACTTTATCCACTGCACTGCCTAGATGCTCTGAGTGGAAAAGTGGAGAGATCTTCCTATATAGTTGCGTATTTGCTGAATAAAAAGAAACAAAATCCAGACATCAGTGCCCCAGCTATCAATGTCAAGGCAGAACATCATAAAATTTTAGAAATGATGTGAGTATTTCTACAACTCAGGTTGAATTCATTGGAGAAGGTGTTGTCTTTCAAGTAAAAAGGACCTGGGCTGAAACCCCAGATCAGCCACTTACTACCTGTGACAGCTTGTGCAGGTCCTTGAGCCTCTCTGAACCTTAGTCCCTCAGCAACAAAATAAAGGGATTAGACTAATGCCTTTAAGATCCCTTCCAGCCCTGTTTTTTGTTTTGTTTTTTTTTTTTTTTTGCTTTTTGAAAGGCAATTGCTAAGTGACTTGCCCAAAGTCACATAGCTAATGTTTCAAATGTCTGAAGCCAGATTTGGACTCAGGTCCTCCTGACTCCAGGACCGGTTCTCTATTCACTGCACCACCTAGCCACCCCCAGCCCAAATTTTTACTCGAAGGTGTCATGGCTGTAGATCTCTGAAAACTTTATACAAAGTTCTGCTGTTCATGGAACCATATAGAAAGATCTTTTTCTAAGGTTATTTGTAAAAGTAGGATGCTTGCCCAGATCTCTGGGATGATTTAAAAGCATGCTCTCTTGCAGAAAGAGCTAGATGAACTCAAAGGCCCCTTCTAGATTGAGATTTATGAGCCTATGACCTCACATGTCTTCTCACAATCTTTTACAAAATATGATGCCCACATAATTTCCCAATACACTTCCCTAGTAAAATCCAGCCCTTGCTCAAAGATTTGTAGTGGGTCCCCATTGCTTCTCAGCCAAGCATTTCACGTTCTCCAAAATCTGGATACCTCATGTCTCATTCTAATGCCACCTTCAGGCACCCTATACTCCAGCCAAATGGGAGAACTCACCTTTCCTCAATCCCTTCCTATCCTCTTCATCTCCATGCTTTTAATCCTACTGGACCTTTTCATCCCTGACAAGTGAATAAAATGCTGGGCCTGAAGTCAGAAAGACTCCTCTTCCTGAGTTCAAATGTGGCCTCAGACACCAGCTGTGTAACCCTGGGCAAGACTTAACTTTGATTGCCTCCTGTAAAAGGAGCTGAAATAGGAAATGACAAACCACTCCAGTAGCTTTGTCAAGAAAACCCTAAATGGGGTCACAAAGAGTTAGAACAACAGCAACAGCCAATCTCTCCCTTCCTGAACACCAGCACAGGTGTCCCCTCTCTTCTCATCTACATCTTGCCCCCATCTTCTGTCCTCACCAATGAAGAAAGAGCCTTTTCCTTTTGTGAATCTTCACCCCACCTTGAACCTCTCCTTTGCACTGACCTTATTCCAAATTGTATCACATGTACGTGCATATCTCCTTTCCCTTTATTAACTTAAAGCCCCTAGAGGCCAGAGGTGGCTTTTTATTTCATCTTTGGAATTTCTGGCACCTCGCACTGAACATACACTGCACATCATTGAAGATGGCCAAATTGCACTGAATTATCCTCGATAGAACTGGTCTTAGATTCAGAGCTGATAGGAACCTCAGAAACCATCAACATCAAGCTCCTTCTTTTACAGGTGAGGAAATTAGGACAAAATAAGGTGACTTGACTTACCCAAGGTCACAAAGACAGTAAGTCTCAGATCAGAGACTAGAAGACAAGTCTAGCTCCACAGTTCTCTTGTCCATGCCAAGCTTCTTCCTTCCTCATAGTTTTCAAATTGCATGTAAATTAGAAGATACACCTTTTCTTTTAGGTAAATGAGAGGTGCCATTCCTATTAAAAAAATAGGACATGGGAATTCAATTCTTAGAACTCTTCATTCTATCAAAATGCAAGTCATTTACCAGTAAATAAATTACAATGATATTGTCAGGATGTCAGCTCCCAGGGGCCATGTCATGTATTTCTCTTTTTCTGTAAAGGTGCTTAGCAAGTACAAGACACAAAGGTAGCTCTAAGTAAATATAAAAAATAGAAATTAAATCCGAGAATTTAAAGAAAAAAAAGAAACTTTCTAGGGACAGCCAGGAGGTACAGTGGATAGAGCACTGGAGGCTTCAGAGACAAAAGGCCAAAAACGTGCATAAAAGTCCATTTCAACAGGCTTCTGCATTTTTGTAGTCTTTTTTTTCCCTTAAAAAGTCTGCATGAGTCACTGTGACCATAAAACTATATTACTGAACACTGATAATGACATGATTTTTAATGGGAACAGAACAATGTCATCCATTCCCAGACTGAATATTTCTCATTCAGTCACAGATTTGCCATCTGAGGCCAGTGATTGCAGCAAGTGTCAAACCCAGCCCAGCATCATGCCCAAGAGGCCTTAGTAAATCTGCCTCTCCTTTCTGCCCTTGGCAAAGTTCAGGCAAGGTGAGCTCCAGGACACACAGTAGACAAAACTCCTCCTTCTCTCCTCCTAGACTCTTTGCTCAAATTGCTTTGTTTTGAGTTGAGAAGGATCTGAATTTTTCATGGAAGCTGTGCAATCTTTCCTGGCAGCCTTTGGCATTGACTTCCATGTGCTTGGTTTGATGGCCACACCCCTTGCCAGTGTTACCTGCTTGAGTTTGCACATGAGTATGGGTCCATGCTATAGCAGGAGGGTATGTGGTCCTGTAGCTGGGTGGGGCACATTCCTGGTCCTATCTCCCTCTGACCACACAGAAACACATTGAGGAGAAAGTCTCACAGTAGAGGAGGTGAGCACACTAAGACTGTGCATTTGGTAGAAAGACTATTTTATGTAACCTTCTCCTAAATTAAAAAATTATGCTATACTTTTACAGTTATCCCTTCCACATCGTGGTTTTTTTCCATCATGGTTTCGATATGTTGGAGTCAACATAAGAAATTAAATGGGAATTTCTTGGGAGTTCTGTATAAGTTGCAGATGACATATGAAGGCCAGTAGACAATACGGAAAAAGTTTAGAAATTCAGAAATGCATCACATATATGTATTGTATTGTATAATATAGCCTATGACCAAACTTAACTCATAATATCTTACAATAAGACATTATAAACATCCCATTAAAAAAAATTAGACTTCTCTGGCATGAAGAGAGGGCCAAAAGGTTGTAAATGGATTTTCCAGATCGTAGGGGTGCTATATCCCTAACCCCCACAGATGGGGAAAGGGTAATTATACCTTTAGGTCAGGGGCTCTTAACCTGGCATCCATAAGCTTGTTTTCTTTTTAAAAATATTTTAGGGGACAGAGCCAAGATGGCAGAGTAGAAACAGCTCATCCAAGCCACTCTCCCCCCAGATCACTATGTAAAAGGAGACTCTGAACAACTTCTGGAGCCCCGGTACCCACAGAACCACACAGAGAAGCTAACCTCCCGCTGAGAACAGCCCAGCAGCCCTGCAGGAAGGACCAGTGCAGCGCTCTGGGAGCTGGCAGTGCAGCACACAGCGTGGAGAGCAGAGCCCAGGTCCCCATAAGCTGCAGTTATAGCCCCAGGGCGGCAGGGCCAGCAGCTGGCTGGAGAGACCCCAGAACACCAGCAGCTGTAGCGATTCCACAATTATCAGCACAGATATGCCTAAGACAGTGAGAGGTTAGTACCCTATGGACTTTGGGACCAGTATTTGGGGAACATCGGCTTCCTCCCCTAGGGGCTAGAAGCCACTGAGGAGACACGCCATTTTGTAGTTTTCAGTGGCAGCTCCAGCTCCTGGCCTGCTAACTGTAGGGAGATCCAGCGATCAGTCTTGGGGGGTAATCGCTCTTGCTTTAACCTCCCTGGATCTGGATTGTGGTCTGGGGTGGAGGTCGTGGGGTGGGTATCCAGCTTTCCAGAAATGGAAAGACCCCAATGAAGACCCCAATGTTCGGGACAGAAGCTCCCCCGTCTGGTGGCAGAGTCCTACTGTGGCAACAAACCCAAAAGTCAAGTAATTAAGTGGAAACATGCCAAGGCAAAGGAAACAAAATAAACAGAAAAATTCAACATTATACTCCTATTTGGGGGGCAAAGAGGATCGAAGCATGGAATAGGAGGAGGACTGTGAGGTCAGAACTTCTGCACCAAAAGCCCCAGATGAAAATACGAGCAGGTTACAGGCCATAGAGGACCTTAAGAAGGATTTTAAAAACCAAATAAGAGAAGTGGAGGAAAAATTGGGAAGAGAAATGAGAAAGATGCAGGAAAAGACTGAAATGAGAGTCAACAGCTTGACTGAGGAAAATAACACCTTAAAAAGTAGACTGACTCAAATGGCAAAGGAGGCTTAAAAGGGCAATGAGGAGAGGAATGCCTTAAAAAGCCGAATTTGCCAGATGGAAAAAGAATCTCAAAAGCTCACTGAGGAGATTCATTCCTTCAGAGTTAGACTAGAGCAAATGGAAGCTAATGACTTTATGAGAAAAATATTTTAATAACAATTTCAATATAAATTGTTTATTTCATAATTCTATATATTTTATTTGGTGCACTTAAAGACTTTTTTTTCTGAAAAGGCATTCAGCATACTGCCAAAGGAGTCTATGACACACACAAAAAATTAAAACCCTCTGCTTCAGGTAATCATACTTTACATTTTTTACCTTTAGATAATATCAGTGGTACTTTGCACATTGATGACGTTTTATCCTTTAAAAAGTGTTTTCATATACATCATACTCTTTGAGCTAACAGTAGGAGGTGAGTAATCCTTGTAGTATTTCCCCCACTTTGGAGATAAGGAAACTGAGGTGCTAACAATTAAGTAACTTGCCCAGGATTGCATATTTAGTGTTGGAGCCAGAACTAGGATCCAAGTTTCCTTGGTCTTTCATCCATACAACTTTCTTCATTCTTACTTAAATGTAAGACTACTATGTAGTATTTTCTTTGAAAAAGACTTTTAAAAATTATTTTATAAAGGACAAGCTTGCTCACAAGACAGTTCATCTACTTTCAGTGAGAGTAAGGAGATCAATGGCTTCTTTGGAATCTTTAATAAATTAGGATTTCTATCTGATACCATCTTTAGAAGAATACTTCTAGACCTGATGATGTAAGACTGGTTGTGGCAGTCAGGGAGAAAGCTGTTATCTCTAGTTCCAATGACCTCACTAATTCAATTTAGGGTCCCCCCTTCACTGGATCAGACTGTGAGGAACTGGCTTTTGGGCAAAAGAAACTTCAAACTAGAGGATGTTTTGGCCAAAGCTATATAATCCATAGCCCACTAAAGTCACTCTGGGCCAGGGAATGGGTGAAGCTGACAAAGCACCAGGGAAAGGGGTGGCTCATCTTTCTTCTTCTCTGAAGTCAAGCATCCCTGAAGCCACATGTGACAGCTCGCCAAAGCTCTGGAGACTTTCCTAATTAAGGCAGAAACCATCTTTCCCATATAGAATCTGACTTTGAAGTTGCCTTCCTCTATGTTCTATTGCCATGTATACAAACAGTCTTAAATGTGGAAGTGCCACAGCCAGTTTATGGAGTGCCCTGGGATCTCAGCTGGAATCCATTGGGATCCTGTATAAAGCAAATGGACAAAGAGACTTAATTACCACCCAAGAAGACCCTGCAAAGGAAGAGGGTAAACCTGGGGCTTGTGACCACAGCTCAGGAAGTCCCATTGGATGGATCTTCCTTGTCTGGGAACATTTTCAGTGCAGCAGCACAATGGTACCTGAAAATGGACACTTCAACAGTCAAGAATGTTGCTAAGCTACACATACACATGCTGCCTTCTCAGATCCCTGATAAGTGAAGCTTTCTCAGAACCAGACCTGATGCCTACCCATTCCTCTTCTTGTCCCCATCCCTGCCCATCAGCTCCTGAGCTAGATTTTGAATTCCCAATGACAATTATTTCAGCCAATTAACTTCTCTCCAGGACCACCACTAAAGTGATTTCAAAGTTGAGGATGGCTCATCCTGGGGACCCTCCTCCTTAACCCTCCCTGAATTTTTATTTAGGTGAAATCTTCAGGGATCATTGGAAAGTAGTGTGGTATGGTGAAATGAGCCTTGGATATGAGATTAGAATAGTTATACATGGGCTCAAATTTTGACTCTAACACCTACCTAAGTCACTTCATTGGGACTCAGTTCTCTCATTTATTAATTAGAGATAGAAATAATTTCCCTTATGGGGCTATAAAATGTGAGCTGATTGCTAATTTTACCTTCCCTTAGTAGAATGTTAGTGAAGGAAAAAATCAAAGAGAAATGATCAAGAATATCAACAGACTTTTAAAAGGAGAAATAAATGGGAGAAGACTAATTTTAATTCAATAAGGATTTATTATGTTTCTGGCCCAGGGCAAGGACATGAGATGCTCCAGAAAAATGAAACAGTCCCTGCCCTCAAGGAGCTTACCTTCTAATGATAACAATGTTGATTCATAGCCAAGTAAATCTAGGACAGTTTGAAGAGAGAAAACTGATGAGCTAGAGGTAAGACATAGCATTTGGTCTGAGCCTTGAAGGAAGCTTGGGGATTTTAATGGGCAGAGATAAGGAGAGAGTGCACTGAGGGCACAAAGCACTGCTTGTGGCACAGCGAAGTGATGCAGTGGATAGAGCCCTGAGCCTAGATCCAGGAAGATCTGAGTTCAAATCTTCACTCAGACACTTACCAGTTATGTGATTCCAAGCAAGTTACTAAACCTCTGTCTCAATATCCTCAACTGTAATTATGGGGTTAATAATAGCACCTATTTCCCAGGGTTGTTGTGAGGCTCTTAAAGCATTTAACACACGGTCCCTGACACATGGTAGGCTCTTTAATAAATGCTTGTTTTCTTCCTTCCTTCCTTTTTTCATTCCTTCTTTCCTTTTTTCTTTCTGTCTTTCCTTCTTTTTTCCTTCCTTTTTTCCCTTCCCCCCCTTCTTCCTTTGCAAAAACACAGAGAAAGAATGCTAAGTTCATAAAAATGGGAAAAGGACCCACATATACAAGAATATTTATAGCAGCTCTTTTTGAGGTGGCTGAGAACCGGAAATTGAGGGGATGCCCATCAATTGGGGAATGGATAAACAAGTTGTGGTATATGAATGCAATGAAATACTATTGTGCTATAAGAAATGAGCAGGTGCATTTCAGAAAAACCTGGAAAGACTCACATGAACTGATGCTGAGTGAAGTGAGCAGAACCAGGAGAGCATCATGCACAGAAACAGCCTCATTGTATAATGACTAACTTTCATAGACTTGGCTCTTCTAAGCAATGCAAGGATCTAAGACAACTCCAAAAGACTCACAATGGAAAAGGCTGTCTACATCCAGAGAAAGAACTTTGGGGTTTGAATGCAGATCCAAGCATACTAGTTGGTTGTTATGGTTTTGTTTTGTTTCTTCTTTCTTGTGGTTCCTCCCATTGGTTTTAATTCTTCTTTATAATATGACTAATGTAAAAATATATTCAAATGAATGTATATGTAGAGCCTATATCAGACTGTATGCCATCTTGGAGAGGGGGAGAAAATTCAAAACTCAAAAGCTTATGGAAGTGAATGTTGAAAACTAAAAATAAATTAATTAATTTTTTTAAAATGCTAAGTCCAATGAACATTAAGAAGACCAATTTGACAGTAATATAGAGTAGGTAAAGTAAATAATATGAAATAAAACTTGAAATGCCACAAAAGAGACACCTGCAGCTAGACAGGTGTGTGTGGAAAAAGGGAGGGTAGCCAGCCAGTCAGCTCCTAGTATAGTAACTCTGTACAAAATGTAGTGATAGAGAGTAATGATGATGGTTTCCATGAACTATGCCAAATAACCAACTTCCTAGTCATACCCATGCATCAGCCCCAGGTTCTTTTTTAGCATCTCCTTTATCCCTGAGGGTCTCACAAGTCATTCAATTTGCAGTGATAAAGCACTCCAAAGCCCAGAGCTCTGAGTGATTCCTTAATTTGAGCCAATTCTTGAGGATGTCTGTGCAAAAAATCTACACAGAATGGCGGTGCGGGGGGGGGGGGGGGAATAAAATTTGGAACTCCAAAACTTGTGGGACTGAATGTTGTAAACTTTTAAAAATAAATAAATTTAAAAGAAAAAAACCTACACAAATGGAGATTATAACCCGGGTTGGTGGGAGTAGAGCAAGAAGTATTTTTACAGAAGAAAAAAAGACTTTCTATCGCATCCACTCTTTTCTTGGGAAAGACAGGCAGACTAGAGGTTATTACGTGCCCCCTTAGACATGTTTGAGAGTGACTCACTTGGTCTTGCTTACCTGTTGGTTTTTTTCTTCTTTGTAACAAGGCAAGGTTCACAGAAGAGGTAGAGGGGGAAGGGAAGAATTTATCGGAAATGACTGAGATGTAAAAACCAAAGCCATCAATAAAACTTTTAAAATAGCATTTCTAGGTATTTAAATATGAGATTGAGCTCCAGGGTGGATTCCAGAGGTCAGGCACCCGGTCTGTTCTAGTCAGCCCATCATCAATAGTGCTGTGCTTACAGGAGGCTTGATAGAGAAATATGGGATGATAGCAGTATTGAAAAGACATCTGGAAGCTCCAATTTCCTACCACAGGGCTGAGCTAATGTGGGTATTCATAAGCTTTATTTCTTAGGGTTGGAGTGTGTGTGTGTGTGTGTGTGTGTGTGTGTGTGTGTGTGACAGAGATATAGAGAAAGACAGAGACAGAGAGAGAAAGAGACAGAGACAGAGAGAGACAGAGAGAGAGAGACAGAGAGAGAGACAGAGAGACAGAGACAGAGACACAGAGACAAAAAGAAAAGAGAAACAGATGCAGAGAGAGAAGAGACAGAGAGAGAAAGCACACAAGTTAGGAGTTTCAAATCTTCATAAAAAAATTTGCCTTTGGGGTATAACACAATTCTCCATCTGGTCTGTGTTAGGTATCAAATTCCCACCACTACCAAGCTTTGGGCGTTTAAGTGCTTATAAAGCCTTTCACAAAAAGGACTCCAACCTCCCTTCCAAGTTTTACTATACGTTACTCCCTTTCAAAAATCTAGGTCCAGCCAGATTGGCTTTTTTGCTGTTTCTCACATGTGACACTTCATTTAAGGACTCCATGATGGGTCTTTCTGCTTATTCACAGGCTATCCCCCATGCCTGGAATACACACTTTCCTCACCTCTGCCTCTTAGAATCCTTGGTTTCTTTCAAAGTGCAAATCAAGCCCCAGTTACTAGAGCTTATGGTGCCTTCTCGAGTTGAATTTGACCCTTGCAAATAGAATCACAGGATTTCAGAGATGGCCATGATCTGACTTTGGAGCTTACTAAATGCTTATCCATTGATTGGTCAGTTGATAATTCCATCACTGTTTGAAGACCTCCTGTGTGGAGAACCTGCACAATATTTCCAGAGCCAGACTTTTCCATTCTGGAACCTCTCTAATTGTCTACTACATCAAGTGTAAACCTGCCTCTATGTAATTTCTACTCATTGCTTACAATTCTGACCTGGGAGGTCCCTTGCATCTCTGTTAAATAACATCTGACTTCTTCAAAGTCTCTTCCAGCTCTAACTACTAGACTATCATGTGAAAGAAAAATTATTACCATCACTTTATGTTTGAGGAAATTGAACCTTTTCTTCTGTTCCTTTTAGAAGCATCAGCCTAGCAGTGAAAGGGGCCATCAAGTCCAGCTGCCTCACTTTAATGATGAGCAAACAGGGCCCTGTGGAGGTTAAGCAACTTGCCAAAGATGTACAGGTGATGGCTGTTGTTGGGTAGTTTCCCAGTCATGTTCATCTCTTCATAACCCCACTTAGTCATGTTTGACCCTTCAAGACCCTTTTTTTGGCAAAGATATTGGAGTGATATGCCATTCCTTTCTCCAGCTCATTTTACAGATGTGGAAACTGAGGCAACCTGAGTTAAATGGCTAGCCCAGAGTCACACAATTACTAAGTGTCTGAGGCCAGATTTGAACTCAGGAAGATGAATCTTCCTGACTCCAGGTCTGGTGTTCTAGGCAGTGTGATGCCACCTACTTGCCATATACATAGTAAGCATCAGAGGTGGGATTTGAACTCAGGTCTTTTGACTTTAAAGTCAGTGCTTTCCTCTGTACTTCAGAGGTCCTATGACTTAGAATATGATTTAGTGCTGATCATAGAATCATAGATTAGGAACTGGAGAAGATCTTTGAAGCCATTCAACCCCCTCCTTTTAAAAATGAGCAACTGAGAGGCTGATAAAGTCACAAAAGTAATCATTGAGGTCCTGCTAGAGATCATCAAGATCACAAGTCATTAGTCAATCCACCAATAAGCAAATGTTTATTAAATACCTAATATGTGCCAGACACTGTGCTAGGTACTCATGTTACAAGCTCAAAGAACAAAACAGTCCTTACTCATAAAGTAATGGGGGATATGAGCACCCATACAAATATAGACAGCATAAATATAAAGTGGAAAAAAGGACACATATATACAAAATAGTTAAATACAAGGAAGTTTGGGAGGAAGGGCACTGGCATTTGGGGAAATCAGCAAAGACTTCATGGAGAAGTGCTTGAAAGTCTGATACCTATCGGAAAGACATGACTGTGAAAGAAAAAGTGACAACTGTTGTCAGGGCTGTGGGAAAATGGACACACTGACGCATTATTAGTGGAATTATGAACTGGTTCAAACATTCTGGAAATCTGTTTGGAACTATATTCCCCCAAAGTGCAGATACTGTGCATATCCTTTGCCCCAGCACTCCCACCAGTAGACCTATACCCCTAAAAAGATCAAAGAAAAAAAAAAGGTCATATGTGTCTAAAAATATTTGTAGAAGTTCATTTTGTAATAGCAAAAAAAAAAAAAAAACCCTGGAAATTAAAAGGTTGTCCATCAACTAGGAAGTGACTGGAAAATTATGTTATGTGAATGTAATGGAATTCTATTGTACCTTGTTTGTCCATCATTTCCGAAGAGGACTAATGACATCATGAAGGTGATGTCTTGACTTGTGAGTGAACTGGATCTAAGTGCCGTAGAACTGTACAAAGTCATCAGCCTCACTCTCTCTTCCAGAGTTTCTTGTACCTTAAACAATTACAAAAGACATGGTTTTGAAGAAACTTTAGAAGACTTGTATGAACTGATGAAAAGTACAGAACCAAGAGAACAATCTATACAATAATAACAGCACTGTAAAAAGGAATAACTTTGAGAGACTTATGAACTGTGATCAATGCAATGGTCGTCATGACTCCAGAGGACCTATGATGAAGAATGGTACCCACCTCCTGATGAAGAGGCAATAGACTCAGAATATAGGAGACGTGTCTTTTTTGGCCAATATGGGAATTTGTTTTATTTCACTATGCAAGTTGTTAAAAGGGTTTTGATTTTATTTATTCCAATCCCTTCATTTTAGTTTCTTAGGGTAGCTAACTAGTCATCTAGAAAGACCTTAAAGAAAGGAACGCAGAACAGGAAAATTTTGATCAGCAGATGGAAAAGCAGATTCTGAGAAGCAAGGATGGGGAAGGGTAAGGAAAAAAAATAGATTTAGGTAGGGCATCGCACAGGAGACTTTAGACAATTGAAATACTGGATCGGGGCAGCTAGACGGCGCAGTGAATCGAGTACCAGCCCTAGAGTCAGGAGGACCTGAGTTCAAATCCAGCTTCAGACGCTTGACACACTTACTAGCCGTGTGACTTTGGGCAAGTCACTTAACCCCAATTGCCCTCCAAAAAGGAAAAAAAGAAATACTGGACGGCAAGAACAGAGTTTGAATAAATATCCATAATGCAGATGGAAGATAAAAAAAGGATATGGAAAGAACCTACCAACAATCTTTATCCATAAACTGGTAGAGACAACCCTGTCTATGAGTATCATACTCTCCGGAACCATTCACAAGGTCTACTCCCACCAATACCATGAGTTTCCTGAACTAGCTGCCTTAGTTTGGGGAACTGTTGCCTAGTTGACCCCATCATTTATTAGGCTGTTCATTTGCCAGTTCCCAGGCTGTCACCACAGAATAGTGGGGGAAATACTGGGCTGGAAGTTAGGAACCCTGGATTCTAGCCCCGTTTAATAATTTTGTACGTTTGGGCAAGAAAATTAACCTCTTTGGGCTTCCGTTTCTTCATTTGCAAAATGAAAGGGTCTTGTCTCTTTCAGCTCCAAAACCCTTCCATTCCAGCACCTTAGAATGGGGACTGTAATGGAAACTGACAGGGTCTGCAGCAGGCAGCACTGGTCTCTCCCTCTGCCCGGAATCCCAGGCTCTAACCAGAAACAGAATGCTGACAAATGAAAAAAAGATGTATTTGCTGGCAGCCGGTCTGTGCAGCACAAAGACAAGCCAAGCCTGGGCTCCCACAGGAAGTTTTGAGCCCACTTTCTAATTCTTAGTTTAGCTATCATCAACTCTGCCCCGATCCAATTTTGTGTTTTTACTTTGCTAAGTTTAAATCTGGCTTGTCCTTTTATGCTCTTTGAGTCTGTCCTGAGACTCTCACTGTTTGCTTGGAATTTCCTATTTCCCTCGGGGTTCCCAAGCCTTAATTGCTTTCTCTTTGGGAGAGCTCTTTTCAAAGCTGTCAAGTGTTGACTAGCAGCCTGTATGTGATTAGTCTTATCAGTTTTACATTAAATATTTATTATTCTCACTGAAGATCTGATAGTTGGCAGCCATGGGAGATACACCTTAGGGGAAGCCCAGGACTAGAATTAGGAGGGGAACAGCCAAGGAAGATCAAAGGAGAGGAGGTGTGTCATTACGGGGAGGGGAGGAGAGAGAGGAATGCTGGGCCTGAGGGATGGAGGTGTGGGGAAAGAGGGAGGGAGGAGAGAGTAGAGAGGGGAGACTGGAAAGGAGGGGGAGAGAGAGAGAGGGACAGACAGAGAGACAGAGAGAGAAAGAGACACAGAGAGAGACAGAGAGAAAGGAGAGAGAGACAGAGAGAGAAAGAGAGAGAGAGAGGACAAGAGGAGGGGGGAGAGGAAGAAATCAGAGCATATACTTGGGAATAAGGATGCAAGAGTATCAGCTACTCTTAAGTGGGTTTGACTCCAATTATCTGGTTTGCCTGTCTAAAATAATGAAAGCTGGATAGCAGGCACACATCCACTTTCATGTGTGCTATATAATAGCGCATACTGCACACACTGGTCAGCCAGTGTGACTGACATCATCCAGCTGTTCCTTTTTGAAACACCAACTGCCTACCCATCCAAGGAAATGTGCAGAAACACCACTGGAACACATGGTGCTAACCAAATCACTATTACCTCTTGGGCTCAGTTTCCTCCTCAGGTGAGAGCAGGTGCTCTCATAAATCCCTTCCAGCTTAAGCCTCTGATTCTATGATTCTTCCTCTCTTGGAGTGATGCATACATGTTCAGTAATTAGATAAATTCATTTATATATACTTCACTGTGGAACTATCAGTCAAAGCATTCAAAGGCTCTATTCCTCACAGCCATGCCCACATTTGCCTGAAACAGCTAAATTACAATTGATTCCATTGGGAATGGGAGTTTGTCTGTGATTGATTGTGATGTAAAGGTTAGCCTGTCAGGAATCAGTCTGACCCTATTGTTATAATCCTGGCTTCCTTAAAGAGTGAATTGGATTTCACAGTGATCCAGACAACTTTCTGGCAATTGGCCTGCCAAGGGTTAGGCTGATGGGCCATGTAGCTGTGGCTTCATTTTAACCACTAGGACAAGATCTGAATTTAAACTTCCTGCATTCAAGTATTTTTTTTCTTTGCAAGTTGCTATGTGTCAAGTGCCACATCTTGGATCATCCTTATCAACTCTAAATATTTAAAGTAGTTTATGATTCTATAAACTTCAATTCTCTCAAGCTTAAATATTAAACGTTGTGCAGACTTTTCTTTCTTCAAAAGACATTCCTCCAATGTCCCCTTAGGTTTAACAACTGATTGTTCTTTAGTATTAACAATTAGGACTACTCTGGTTCTAAGGATCCAAAATGAAAGTTCTTTACCCAGCCGTATTTGAGGGAGGCAGAGACACATCTGCTTGGGTGGTAGGCTGATATACAGCACTTTCATAGTGAGAAGTAGGAATAATGTTAATCAGAGGAAGTGTCCCTAGTCTGGAATGCAACCCCACCCCCCCAGTGGCCTTCCAGACTTTCTATCTTTAATCACCCCAGGTAGTTAATTATTATTGTTATTAATGATAGCTAGCATTTATATAGCACTTTAAGTCTTGCACTTTATAAATATTTCATTTCATACTTGCAAAAACCCCAGGAGCTAGGTGCTATTATTATCCCCATATTTCAGTGAGGAAACTGAACCAAGTGACTTACCCAGGGTCACACAGTTAAGATGTGTTTAAGGAAGTATTTGAACTCCGGAATTCTGGATTCCAAGTTCAGCAGTCTCTCCACTGTATCACCTGGTTGTTTTGGAGTTTGACAAGCTAGTTTTTTGGAAGCAATATAATGATTGGGTACATAGGCACTTGGGGGAAGCCCAAGGCTGATGAAGAGTATGTACTGTATGTCAGAGTGAATGTCATCATTGTGAGAAAATTCCATCATAGTGAAGACAGAGACTGTTATCTTGGCTGACTTTAGATTCTGCCCTGATATTCCCTTAGTCCCCTCAGGTTCCTTCAAGGTTCCCTGACCACTAGTCTGGGGGTAATGTATGGAGGACAAGTGTAGCTCTTCCTTTTCCGTTTCCTTTTCCTAAAGAGGGAGAGGAAAAAGGTTTAGCAATAAGAGATAAAGAGGGTTCCTTTTTTCAAGATGATATAACCAGGCAGACTGGGGAGACAGAAGATGTTTTGACTAAGTGGTCTTCACCTGAGTTTACTGATTCTCTTGCTAAACCCAGATGAACATCATGAGAGATATATGGGTCTGGGTCATGACAAAACTTTTCAGCTGAGTTCAGTAGGCTTGATTGGAATCAGGTATCTATATGTGATTATAGATTTACAGATGGAAGGAACCTTAAAGGCGATCTAATTCGGCTCCATTATTATACAAATTAGGAAAGTGGGTCCTGAATTAAATCACCAGCATTCCTACTGGTAGTAAGTGGCAGATCAGTTTCAGGGGTCAAATCCAATGCACTTAGGCTAGATGGGGAATAAGTGTAGAGGCTGGATCTACATCTCTAATGTAAAAGCATTAGACAGACTTTGAGGTGAACAGAGCAAAGTCTCAGATTTCACCAGGGTCTGCAAGTTATGGCAGCAGAATATTTGTACACAGAGGTGCAGCTAGGTGGTGCAGTGGAGAGAACGCTGGGTCTGGAGTCAGGAAGACTTGAGTTTTCACATCCAGTCTTGGATATTTACTAGCTTTGTGACCTTGGGCAAGTCATTTAATCTCTGTTTAACCTTAGTTTCCTCAGCTGTAAAAATGAGGATAATAATAGCACCTACCTCCCAGGGATTTTGTGAGTCTCCAATGAGATAATATTTGTAAAGTGACTAGCCACCAGTACATGGTAGGCACTGTAGTACGTGAGAGCCTACTGGCCATGCTGTCTTGAGGAGCGCTGATGTGTGCCAGTCCACACACCTGGAATGTGGAGTTTCTTTCTTCTGAAGGGAGCAATATGTAGTAAAAGAAGCAATATCTCATTTATCCAGATCCTCCTTAGAGTCATGTAGGGGAAGGAATTATCATTTTACAGGGGGGGTAATTTTCACCGAGCTAAATGATTTTCCCAAAATCATATAGTAGGCCTATAGCAGAAGTAAACCCAGGTCTTAAACATCATATTTTAGCTCTGCTTACCATTTTGAAATCTTTCGTATCTACCCTAGGAATCATTGAGCCTGAGGCACATTTGGCCATGGGATGGGGGTGGTGCCTGCAATGCAGAGGACAATCCAACCACAGGGACAGGCAGCTTCCCCTCTTGGAAATAAGGCCCCCATCTCTGAGTGGGTTGGGGCATGATGAGCCCTGGCAGAAGGCGGCCATAATGATGGGATGGGGCAAGCCAGTGAAGGACCATGAGGTGGAGCCTGGGATGGCAGTTATTATATGGAGAAAACATTCCCATCATACCTCCCAGTACCCTGGGACAAAACTTCCTTCAAACAGCATTAATTGTGCCTCTGGCATTAATTTTATTCTTTGGTCCTTATAACTACACAGTGAAATGGTCACATGTTGTTCATTTATAGATGAAGAAAGCAAGACTCAGAGTCACACGAATGACTTGACTAAGTCCAGTTACTTGACAAGTCTAGTTTAGTCCAAAGACAGACCTAGAACCCTAACCCTTTGCCCAGTGTTCTTCTCACTCCATTAAAGCCATAGCTGGTTAAAGTTGGGATTAGGGAGATGGAGGCTATTGTTGGTTTCTCAAGTGGGACATCTGAAGGCCTGAACTTTCACTGTACCTGAGACTCAAAGAACCATGAAGAAAAATCACAGACATAAACATCTGAGGTAGAACAGGGGAAATTCCACTTTTAAGGGAGCCATGGCCTACCTGCTCCTCTTTGTCATAACCCTCTGAAATCGAGGGTGCTTGACAGCTCCTGGGAGAGCCAAAACACAGCAGTTTGAGGATATAGTACTGAGCCTAATGATCCAGCCTTGACTCCAACCCACTGCCACTGGGATGACAGTAAATCCCTGTGACAAAGCACTCCCCATGCCAAAGATTCAGGGAGACTGAGGATCAGAGTGAATCAGGGAGATTTAGAGCCCCTAGATAAAGCATGTGAAGAGCTTTGCAAGTCTGAAAGCACTACATAAGTACCAGTGAATACTGGGGATCATCCTCTAAGTCGGCATCATCGTCATCATTATCAATGGAGTAAATAGAGGACAATAGAAAGACCCACATTCAACTAGCCTCTTGCTAGTTGTGTTCCTTTGGCCAAGTTACTTCACTTCTCAGTGCTCCAGGCAACTCTCTGAGTCCATAAGGTGGCCCAATCAATTAATGCAGAGGGCCTGCTATGTGGCAGACACTGGTTTAGGTGCTGGAGAAGCAGACAAGAGGGAAGCAGTGCCTGCCCTCAAGAACCTTACATGCTATAGGGCAACACAACACATACACAGTAAAATATGTTACTGTGTGTCTTTAATCTGCATGGAGAGAAATAGGGAGTCCCCCTATAGCAATAAATTGTAGGCATGGAACCTCCCTCACTCACTCCAATATTATTACAACAGAAACCCTTTCTTACCATAGCATAAAAAATCCAGTTGTTCCTTTTCATTCACCTCCAATCACCCCCACACCACCCCACCCTTCTCCACCTCATAAGAGAATTATCCCAATGATTTCTACTACACCTGAGCTCCCAGAATTTTTTTTGGGGGGAGGGGTGGAGGGCAGGGCAATTGGGATTAAGTGACTTGCCCAAAGTCACACGGCTAGTAAGTGTTAGGTGTCTGAGGCCAAATTTGAACTCAGGTCCTCCTGACTCTAGGGCTAGTGCTCTATTCACTGCACCACCTAGCCACCACCACTTTTCCTTTTTTTTTAACATTGAGGATTTTATAGGTTGGTCCTCCTCAGCTTGAGTCCCCAGCTAAAGGAGGAAGGGAGAAAAAAAATCTCTGAGGCAATCCTGTGAATATTGATTAAATGTTCCAAAGCCAAGGAGGAGGCAAAAGAGTCTTGGTGGCTAAAACTTACAGCCGTCCAAACAGTAAATCTACGCTGCAATTTTTCACTATTTTCCCCCTACACAACTACCAGGGACCAAAGTTTAGGCATCTTTACTATGTCATTAATTTTAGTTATGTTCTTAACACAGAGTGACTACTGTCTAAAGGGGCATGGGTGACAGACAGTGTTTAGGCAAGTCCAATTAAGTTTCTCCTGTTTGGAGAACCTTAGGAAGATAAATAAATCATCCACATTTTCATTATGGAAACCATTATTTAGTGATGGAGCTGTCTTTCCTAGAAGGCAGCAATGATTCATGTCAAGGGGAAGGGAATGGGAAGATGCTCATATTCTGCCTGGGAGCATGCCTGTTGAGGGGAGCATGGAAAAGGGGGCCCTGCCCAAGTGATGGTTGGTACTCCACCCAGCATGACTGTTCTCACCCTTCATTCAAGGTCACTTAGTTGAAGCTGTGAATAAAAAAGTTTTCCTCTTTCATTTTTAAAGCATTTTTTTCACAGTCTGCATTGTTAAAGACTGAAAGATAGATGACCTAGAGAACAGAGATGATTTCCTAGAGTGCTGGACCTGGAGTCAGGAAGACTTAAAGCTCAAATCCAACCTCAGATGTTCACTAACTGTGTGACCCTGGACAAGTCACTTAACTTTGACTCAGTTTACTTAACTGTAAAATGACAACAAAGATAGAACCTCCCTCCCAGGTTTGCTATGAGGATCAGATGAGATAACAATTGTAAAGCACAAGACACCCAGTAGGCCCTCGTCATAAATCTTTCCTTTCTTCTCTTATTCTCTCCTTCCTTCCTAAATTCCTTCTTTCATTTCTTCCTTCCTTCTTTTCTCCCTCCCTTTTCTCTTTCCTCCCTCCTTCCCTCTCTCCTTCCTTTCCTCCTTCTCTCCCTACTTCCTTTCCTCCTTCTCTCCCTACTTCCTTTCCTCCTTCTCTCCCTCCTTCTCTTTTCCTTCCTTCTTCCCTCCCTCTTTCCTTCCTTCTCTGCTAAGGGTGGGGTAGGGCTGTGGCCAGTGACTCAGAAGTCTGGCATTCTGGGCCCAGAGCCTTCCCTCCCTCCCCTGGTGACTTCAGAGAAAGCATTCTACTTCTTTCCAGGTCTAGCCTTTCCATGGAGGGGTGGGGGGGTGTCTGTTTATAATGCCAATTGGTGAAGAAAACAAGAAAACCAAGAGTGAGAATACACAAAATAACTTGCATATTTCCTCAGTCTCTGGCAAACACTGAGTCTGACAAAAGGAGAGAGAGACTCTGGCAACAGGGACACACTGTAATAAGAGGCTGTGACTCTATAAGACAGCATGGATTGAAAATCATGCTGGCTTTTAGAGTCAGCAGACCTGAATTCAAATCCTAACTCTGCTGTTTACTATCTCTATGACCTGGGGAAAGTCACTTCCTGTCTCCAGGCCTCAGCTTCTCCATCAAGACTAAATGGCCTCTGAGGTCCCCTTCCCCTTCCCCTTCCAGCTTCAGATCTATGATCATCCAGCTGTGTGACCCTAGCCAAGTCCCTTCATCTATTTTTGCCTCAGTTTCCTGAAGTGTAAAAAACCCCGATAATAATAGTACCTAACTCCCAGGGTTTCCTCGAGGACAAAACAAGATAAAATTTGTAAAGCACTTACTACAGTGCTTGGCACATACCAAGTACTTAATAAATGCTTTTTTTTCCTTTCCTTTCTTCCACAGTTGAAGTGGAGAGTGGCAGGGGGTAAGGGGTGAAGTGAGAGAAGGGATGCCCACCTGTTCTCTTAATGAGCTTACCACAAAGAAGGCAAGAAGGGGGGCAGCTAGGTGGCGTAGTGAATAGAGCACTAGCCCTGGAGTCAGGAGGATCTGAGTTCAAATCCGGCCCCAGATACTTAACACTTACTAGCTGTTTGACCTTGAGCAAGTCACTTAACCCCAATTGCCCTGCCTTCCCCCTCCAAAAAACCCAAACAAACAAAAAAAGAAGGCAAGAAGGCATCCAGGATCCCAAGGTCTGAATTGTTCCCCTTCACAGTGGGATTTGGGGTGATAAGTAAATGATGTTTCATATCCCCAATTCCCTTTCACCTCCCTATTATTACCTTCCTTCTGAGAATACTTTCCATTTACTTTGTGTCTAGTACATAATTGTTTGCATGCAGTCTCCTCTATTAGAATATAAGCTCTGTAGGGTGGCTAGGTGGCACAATGAATAGAGCACCTACGTTCAAATTTGGCCTCAGACACTTAACATTTACTAGACATGTGACCTTGGGCAAGTCACTTAACCCCAATTGCCTGCCTTCCCAAAAAGCAAAAAAAAAATTGTTCTCCAAAAAGCAAAAAAAAAATTTAAAAAGAATATGAGCTCTGTAAGAGCAGAGACCATATTTTGGTCTTTGATTATATCTCCATTACTTAGCACAGTGTCTGGTACATGGCAAGCACTAAATAAATGCTTGTTGACTTACTGACAATGCAATCATCACTGCTGAAAAGTGTGCAATTGAAAAATCACAGGGCTCAGCACACCGTGCCCCCCCCCCACTTCCCCATGCAATGCATAGTCCTCAACCTGTCACATTCCTGGATGGTGAGATCTCCCTTCCCAGGTTTGTCCCCTCAGATGGCAAAAGCAAAGATCTGATGGAAAATATTGGAAGTCACTGAAGCTCTTGGAGGTCTGTGGAGGTATTTGTGTTTCAGGGTTCCTTTCAGGAAAAGCATCTTCAAGACTGGACTTAGTCTCATGTCAAGTGTTTCCAAGCTGCATCCTTTCTGCCAGGTCTTGGGTTCAATTAGCTGTCTCTGCTTCTGGTTTTCCAAAGACAAATTGAAAGCCCGTACTCTGTTACTGGAACTGCCCTTTACTGTCACAAGGCAGATTATATAATATATATTAACTCCTTTAATCTTTCTTCATATATCACTCCTTCTATTCCTTTAATCATCTTTATTACTCTTCCTTGGATGTTCTCCAGTTTGTCTACTGATATAACAAAAGTGGAATGCCCTTTTCCCAGGGCATCTTCTCAGAAACATAAAGAAAGGATGATCATTTAGATGTTGCTGGAAGTGATCAGTTAGCTCACTTGGTTAGATCTCAGTGCAAGTAAAAAGCCAAGGTTGGGCATTTCATTCCAAGACTGATCAACTGTCAGAACCTTGGGCAGTGACACCTTATCGACAGGGTACATTCCCAGATTAGTAGGTTCATACCACACTCTTTTGGAACTTCTGGGAATTTTTCTGCCCCTTCACCACTAAAAAAAAAAAAATCCAAAGAGGTTATAGATGTTTAAATGAAAAGGGGCAGCATAACAGGTTGGTTTCCCCTGCCTTTATATCTGTAAGCAAAGCCTGGAAGACCATTTTGGTAGAAGCAGTATCCAGAGTCTTGCCTTAATGGAAGTTAGGTTTATTCTTCCTTAAAAAGCCATTGAAACCATACTAGAGTTGGTTAGTTTAAGAGACTAAAGGCTCAGACATCACTTCTTAATCTCCTGAGTAGAAAGCAGCCTCAAGTTCTGGATGCTCTCTGATCTGGTCAGATATGTTGGAGGGTATCAGAGAATTTATGAAGCCTTGGAAGTCTGTGGAGGCAAGAATGTGCTTGCTAGTGCCAACTTGGGAAAAGCCAGTTAAATTTCCAGTGTGAGCCGTTATGCCTCAGAAATCAACAAATGTTACAAATCAGGACTTAATTCATTGTTTTGTTGATTGTTTCAACTTAATAAAATGATTGGAAAAAGCATTAACAATGCAAATTAAACTTTAAAGTATATGGGGGTTTTGTTTGTTTCTTTGTTTTGGGAGGGGGAAGGTGAGGCAATCAGGGTTAAGTGACTTGCCCAAGGTCACATGGCTAGTTGAGTCAAGTGTCTGAGGTCGAATTTGAACTCAGGTCCACCTGATTCCAGGGGCTGGTGCTCTATTCACTCCGCCATCTAGCTGCCCCATGGGTCTGTGGGTTTTTTTTTTTTTTATTTTCAGAGAGCTATTTGTAAAACATTTTCCAGCCAAAACACCACCCAGTAAAGGGTATTTGAGTTTCTAGGTTCTTGACTGGCAGACTATAATGGGCAACCCAGTCTAGAGAGCTTTGCTTATTGTAATCCACAGTTGGGGTGTCTTCAGTGCATATCTTTGTGGAATATCCTTCTGTTATAATTAAGCAGATCTCCTTTTGTTAATGTTGAATGACCTCCAAGTGTCTCATTTCATTCTGATATTGAAGATAAGTGATCAGGGGATTAACCTAAGCCAGGTCCATCCCAGAACACCATTGGTCAGGGATGCTGCCCAAGAATTCCTCTAGTAGATACCATTTGGATCAGATGCCTGCTGAGGTCCCATTCAACTCAGAAATTCTGTGATTCTGTAATGATACAGGCAGGAGACTGGAAAAATGGAGAGCTAGACAATAAAATTTTGCCTCAGTGCCCCCACCACCAGCCAGACAACATGGATATCTGGTCAATGAAGCAATACAGAAGAATAGCTCAGTAGGTTGTCAAAACTAGGAGAAAATATTTCTTAGACCATTTGACAGCCATTTCCCTGTTTCCATACTTAGCGTTTAAACTTTTGATTTTCATTTAGTTTCTTAAGTGGGTTTCCCTAAGGGAGAAGAGAATGGCCAAAGTGAATATTGGATCCATTTGGAAGTTATAGTTCTCATTGTGAATTAATAAATTGGAATTATGGTTATTAGATCCATTTTCTGTGAATGCAGTTTAGTGTGAATCAACTCTCCAGAGCCTCATCACCCTTAGGTGAAATGATAAAGTTGAGTTTTGACAAGTCCAGAGTTTATAGGACCATAAAGATTCTTAACCCAACCAGATCAGTGACATAATCAACTAGTCAAAAATAAGCTTTTATTGTGTGCCTACTATGTGCCAAGAACTGTACCAAGTTCTGGGAATACAAAGACAAAATTGATATAGCTCCTGCCCTCAATGAGCTTACATTTCACCTAGGCAGCTAATCAGCATTAGTGGATAGAGTGCTGGGTCTGGAGTCAGGAAGGCCCGAGCGTAAATCCTGCCTCAGACACTTAACTAGTTGTATGATTCTGGTCTCTCTTTGCCTCAGTATCCTCAACTGCAAAATGGACATAATAATAATAATAATAATAATAATAATAATAATAATAATAATAATAATAATCTACCTGCCAATGATGTTATAAAGATCAAAGATAATAAAGTACTTAGCACAGTACTTGGCGTTTAGCAGGTGCTTAATAAATGCTTGTTTCTTTCTTTTTTTCCCACCAAAGTGAGTCTGACCTGAAGCAGCCTTTCAGTCTGACCTTTTCTTTACTACACTTCTCATTTCTAATAACTAGAATTTGCTTGCAATATCTTCAGACCATTTTCACAAGGAAGCAGCATTGAATACTGGCCTAGGCATGAAGGATACCTGGGTTCTGCCTCTCTATCATTGTTCGACAGCTATGGACCACTTAAGTGGTACAGAAGATAGAGCACTGGGTTTAGAATCAGGATGACTCATCCTCATGAGTTCAAACCTAGCCTCAGACACTTACAAGCTGGGTGACCCTTGGTAAGACACTTAAGCCTGCTTGCCTCAGTTTCCTCATCTGCAAAATGAGATAGAGAAGGAAATGGCAAACCACTCGAGTATCTTTGCCAAGAAAATCCTAAATGAGATCACAAAGAATCAGACATGACTGAAATGACTCAAGAACATGGAACCATGGACAAATCACTCTCTGGGTCTCAATTTCCTCATCTCTGAAATGGGGGTGATAATAATATTTGCTAGTACTTACCTCACAAGTTGTAATGAGAATCAAATATGAAAAGCATTATATTATGTAAATGTTATTTATTCATTGATAAATGAATGAAAAATCACTGATAGCAGTTATTATGTGGCAGATATGGTGCTCAATGTTGGGGACACAAATCTCTATAAATAAGATTACACATATAAATATGTGGATAGCCAAGGAGGCATGTCACAGAGTTACAGGCAAGTGGAGTCATAGGGCAATTCTGAACCAGAGCACAAAGTGATTACAGATCACAGACTCTCTTATGCTTATGGACTATTGGTACTATAAGGAACTTTGAAGGTCATATAGTCAAACCCCATATTTTACAGGTGAGTAAACTGAGACCCAGAAAGGTGAAGGAATCTGACCAAGATCATTCACCTTGTGTGACTGCTGGGACTCAAAAACAAGGCTTCTTGACTCCAAGTTTTATTTCCACTAAGCATTCTAACAAACAAGAGCTTAATGACACTGAAGAATACACACTCTACATTTACAGAAATAGAAAATTGAGCTTTTGTCCCCATATGGAACCTTGTGATGGAGATCTTGAGTCATTTCATAACAAGTGCATCCTCAACCACACTAGTGAGAGGCGTTTTGAGGGATGTGCTGGCATATTATGAAAACAAACAATTCTAAAAGAATTAAGGACTCTGATCAACTTAATTATCAATAGTCATTCTAGAGGACTGTCTACCTCATGACAGGAAGATGGTAGACTTAAATGCAAACTATGAAATGCATTTTTGGCAACAGCGTGGGAATTTGTTTTAACTATGTTTATATATGAAGGTCTTTCCTCCTTTCCTTCCTTCTTTTCTTTTTCTTTCCATCCATTCTTCATCCCTCCCTCCCCTTCTTGGCTTTTTTCCTTCCCTCCTTTCCTTTTCCTCCCTTACTTCCTTCCTCCATTTTTTTCATCCTTACCATTCTTCCTTCCTCTCTCCTTGCCTCTTTTCCTTCCTTCTTCTCTTCCTTCCCTCCTTATTTCTTTCCTTGTATTCTTCCTCCCTCCTCCTTCCCTCATTTTCTTCCTCATTTGTTTCCCTCCTTCCCTCATTTCCTTCCTCATTTGTTTCCTTCCTTCCCCACTTCCTTCATTCTATCCTTGCTTGCCTCTTTCATTCTTTCCTCCCTCCCTTCCATCCTCATTCCCTCCTTCCATTCCTTCCTTCCTACTTCTTTCTTTCCTTTCTTTCCTTCCTCCTCACCTCGTCCTTCTATTCATTTCTTCCTTTTTCTTTTTTCCCCTCCCTTCTTTCCTCCTTCCCTTCCTTTTTTCCTTCCTTTGTTCCTAGTAAGTATTGTCATTTAGTTGTTTCAGTCATATCCAACTCTTTGCAACCCCATTTAGGGTTTTCTTGGCAAAGATACCAGAGTGGTTTTCAATTTCCTTCTCCAGATCATTTACAGATGAGGAAACTGAGGGAAAGAGGGTTAAGTGACTTACCTAGGATCACACAGCTGAGGCCAGATTTGAATTCAGGAAGATGAGCCTTCCTGATTCTAAGCCTGGCACTCTACTCACTGTGCAACTTAGTTGTCAGCTCCTGATAAGTAGGGTGAGGCAAAAAGAAGGAAAAAAAATGAATGCTTGATAATTTTTAAAAATAATTATTTGCTGAAGGTAAAAAGAAAAGGCCTTATAGTCCATAGAAGGAGACCTGAAATCTAATACTGGTTGTACTCCTAACTTGCTATGTGTGCTTGGACAAATAAATTCCTACCATTCTGGATCTTGATTTCCTTCTCTAAAAGATGAAGAATAAATTGCTAACAACTCTTCCAGCTTCGATGACCCATTGGCATTTTTTAATTGGCCAAAGTTTGTGGTCTTTCACTTACAAATTAGCATACTTATTCCTTAATGGAATAAAAGACTGTTACATATCAAAACCACAGCTAGAATTTCTTTTCCTCAACTTCTTTCCAATCACCTGGTTCATATAGGGCAAGAAATAAAGCCAGGCCTCAATTTTTCATGTGAATGGATACCTTAAGACAAAGACAGAAGAAACCCCAAGAGTGTGGTCTCAGCAGCCTCCTAGTCTACTCTGCTTCCTTCCTCACTTAGAAGTTGCCAAACAACAACAATTACCTGAGTTTTGATAGAAAGAAAGGAAGAAAGATAGAAGGAAAGAAAGGAAGGAAGGAAGGAAGGAAGGAAGGAAGGAAGGAAGGAAGGAAGGAAGGAAGGAAGGAAGGAAGGAAGAAGGAAGGAGGAAAGAAGGAAGGAGGAAGGAAGGAAGGAAGGAAGGAAGGAAGGAAGGAAGGAAGAAGGAAGGAAGGAAGGAAGGAGGAAAGAAGGAAGGAGGAAGGAAGGAAGGAAGGAAGGAAGGAAGGAAGGAAGGAAGGAAGGAAGGAAGGAAGGAAGGAAGGAAGGAAGGAAAAAGAATTCTTGGACTTTTCTTAGTTCTGGACAGGAGTCTTCATCTGAGTCTGCCAATCCCTCCCACCTACTTCATGTAAAGAGAGATTCCCTAACATACCCTGTAGCACTTTCCCCTGACCTGACCAGCTGATTGCTTGGAGAATGATTGTCCATGTTCTCCAGAAAATTCTCCATCTACTTTGGCTCCTGATTCTCTGACTACACATTTTGCCCACCTCCTCCCCATACAATTCTGATGCCTCTTTCACTAGAACAAATTCTAAGCCAGAGATGATGGGGAAACATGAAAGAGCAAATCCATATGTGATATAGAAGTCTTCATCAGTCTCTTTTTCATCCAAAATTCTGAACAGCTGCTTACAATGAGCAGAATTCACTGAATTCTTCATTTATTGTTTCCCAATATATCTGGGCTACTGATTCACCTAGCTACCAGAGGCAAACACAATTTTGAAGAGCTTCTGTTAATCCAAATGGGGACAAGAGAGGGTCAGGGATCTACTTTTATAAGGCAGGACTTGCTTACAACATGATCCAGTAGAAAGTGGACTGAGCAAGCAGCCAGGAGACCGGGAGTGAGTTCCAGTTCCAGTTTAGTAGTTTTAAAATATGATAATTTCCTATAAATATTTGTCAGTATGTGAAGTAGCATGGGTTCCAGTCCTGACACATACTGTGTGACTTTGTGCAGCTCACCTGACATCTCAGTGCTCTAGGTAACTAAAACTCTAAGTTGCAGATAGAAGGTGCTAGCCTACACTGGTAGAGGGACTTTCCTCACCAGGAATTCCTTCCTTCTTATTAATGAACTCATTAATACCCCATTTTGTCATAGAGAGAAGATAGGAAGGTAGATAGATATGTTCCTTTAAAGACATTGCATTTAAGAGCTACTGTCTATACTCATGGACAGTATATATTTGGATCAATTGTCAATATACATTTATTAAGATGTGCCAGATTCTGTGCTAAGCCCTGGAGATTCAAATAAGGAAAGACAGTCCTTTCTCTCAAGTAGCTTACAAATAAATGAGGTAAGACAATACACAAAAGGAAACTGAAATGTTGGGGAGAAGGAAAAGGAATGCCAAAGGGCACCCAGCACTTGGGGTCATGATGTTTGACACAGGTATATGATGTTCATGGAGTGGAAACCAAGCATAGCAGCTGGTAGAAAATCTACAGCAGTAGATAGAGTCTATGTTGCTATTTCTTCTGACCAAATTTTGTTCATTTAATTGAGAATTCCTTATCTTCATTAAGGTTTGAGGACATGAAGAAGGCATTTAAAGGCAGCAACAATAGCAAGCTTACATCAACAATATGTTTGGAGAGTAGAAGAATCAACCTGATCATAATTTATGATTTTTGTAGACTGTGGACCATTCTGTGGGGAACCAAGGAGGCCTGATCCAGGCCTCAGATAAAAATCTTGACAGTGTGCTCTAAATGGGACTCTTTGGGATGTGGCTTTTTGTTAAGCTTGCTCCTGAGTCCTTTGAAATGGGTTACACTTAAAAAGATGTTACTTGAGTTTTGAGATCAAAGGCTCGACCCCAAGACTTTAGTCACCTAGATAACAAATCCTTAATAAATTATCTATTCTATGCTACTTCCAGAATATAGACAGATTATGATAATGATAAGAAAACTTGAGTCTCTTTCCTTTGTCTTCTTGATCTTTAAAAACCTTATTCCAAGAATCATTAAACGGAGTTCTATTCTGTGAACTACCAGCCTGATTAATTCTTTATCACATCTTCACTCACACTTGGGGCTGGCACCCAGGGCACCCGACACCATTCCTTGGCATAGTAGCCTATATTGCATATCATCCACATTGACTCTCCAAATAAGCATCAAAATTCTTAATTCTAAGAACCAGAACCACATTGCCAGGTTTTCTTTCCCTGTAACAGAAAACTCCCATTCTATGAACAAACAAATGAATGAAAGAAAAAGCATTTATTAAGCACTCACTATGAGTCAAACATGACTATAAGAGGCCAGCTAGGTGAAGACTCATCCTCCTGAGTTCGAATCTGGTCTCAGACACTCACTAGCTGGGTGACCCTAGGCAAGTCACTTAACCTTGGTTGCCTCAGTTTCCTCATCTGTATAATGAGCTGGAGAAGGAAATGGCAAAACATTCCAATATTTTTGCCAAGAAAACCTCAAATGGGGTCAGGAAGAGTCACGCATGACTGAACAACACAACAACAGAAACAAAAGAGTGAAACACTAGGGTAAGTGTTGGGGATGTAACCACAGAAGCAAAGTTGTACTTAATAGACTTGCTGTTTCATGTGCAATCATCTTTTTTTCTATTCTACTAGACTATAGAAATGCTTGTTTTATTTATTAAGTTCAGAATCAAGTAAAATTTTAAAAATAATAATAAAACTAGTAAAAAATTTAGGCTTAAAAAATTTAAATTCTCTAAATTCTGCCTTCAACCATACTAGTTAGTAGTAATCAAACCACTGTTGCTTACATCACCCTGGATAGAATTCCTTGAAAACCTTCCCTCTTATTGCCTGTGGGGCTGTCTGGGTTTGTTTTTAAGGATGAGGGAAAGCTGGGAACATTGTTATGTAATGGGTTAGGAGCTAGCAAACAGGAGAAGTTGAAGACAAGAGAGGAGGAAGAAGTGAAGGGTCAAGCTCCAGGACAGCCACAAGTAGAGGGGTGGTTGGCATTGGGAAAGAGAAGGGTGACTCTTAGGTGACTCTTCAGCAAAGGAAGAAAGAATAGGGGAGAATGCAGATAATTTTTTGAAGTATGGAGTAAAGGAGAAGAGGGGGGAGGAAAGAAAGTGAATTATTTTTCCCCTCACATTGGGGGTTGGAGCTGGGGAAATACAGTGTGGAGAGCAATGTATTTCAAGTTAGAAGAACTATTTTTTTTTCTCTTAAGCAAATAAAAACTGGAGCTGGTTGGGAATCTTGGCCCTGCAGCTTTCTGTCTGTGTGACCTTGAGCAAATTGCTTCAATTCTCAGGATCTCTGTTTCCTCATCTGTAAAAATAAGGAAGTTGGATGAGATCAGAGGTACTTGCCCTGGGTTCTATAAACTCGTTAGGTTAGGTAGAAACCTTTTTGTATTTTGATAACTACATTTTTATGATTGGCTTCCTTTGTAGTACTAAATATTTTATTTTGAGCATTTAGAAACATGATTCTGAGGAGTGTCAGAGGTTTTACCAGACTGTCAGAGGCATATATGATACAGAAAAGGTCAAGAACTTCTGTACTAGGTGATCCTGAAAGCTTCTTCCTGCTCTAAATCCTATAGTGATTACATCTTTACAGATTTTGGTGACTCTATGGAGGGACCTCATAGTCGGGAGCTTAGAAACACTATAAATGTTCATTAGTTTGTTGTTTGCCCTTCTTTTTTGAAGAGCACCATCAGGAAGGTGATGTCATGACTTGCAAGTGAATTGGATTTAAGGGAGGAAGGGCTGTGCAAAGTCACCAGCCTCACTCTCTCCTCCAGTCATCTGGGTCCAGTGGCCAGATATAGATCAGGACAACTGGAGAAAGCCCTGCATGCAATGGGAGATCTTGGCCTTTTTAAGCTAAGGTCTTTCGCAGGTCTCAATTTGATTAAGTCAAAGCTCATTCAGTGGTTAAGGCTAGGTAAGAAATGAGGCAAAGAATGGCCTCTTTTGCCTAGTTAAAACAACAACAACAAACCCAAAAAGAAAACAAAAAAAAATCAATCTAGGAGGTGAAGACCCTCAGAGTTGAGGGCCAAAATGGAAATAATTGCTTTTTACACTCACTCTGAGCTGTCACAGCCCAAACAATGATAAAGTGAGGCTTGGGTTGGGACCTATTGTTGGTCAATCAATGAAAGCCAGAGTGAATTGAGTTTAAGGAATGCTTCTTCAAAAAGAAATTTAGTTCATAAAGCACAAGATATCTTGGGAGGTTTTGGTGATCAAAGATCAAAAATTTATATTCCTTTGGGCAGAGCAACACTTTTCTGATGTTATGGCGCTCTTTGAGAAACAAGGACAAATATGATCTATGAGTAGTAGTAGCTGCCTGACTGGGAACCCAAGAGGCCAGTTCTAGCAGTTGGGCAATGCAGCTCCTTCCTTCCTTCCTTCCTCCTTCCCTTCTTTCTTTCCTTCCTTCCTTCCTTCCTTCCTTCCCTCCTTCCTTCCTTCCCTCCATCCCTCCCCTGCCTCCCTCTTCTTCCTCTGTTCAAATAGGGAATCATATGGTAAGTGTAGTCCCAATACAAATGCTGAGAAAGGGCTCTTTGGCCAAACCAAACTCCCTGGTTTAAAAGAAAATGAGGCCACTTGTCAGACCTCCAACTCAGGAGGTCTGTCCGGTGATATAGCAGAGAAACATTCATCCAAATTCCAATACAGAAGATTCTACCTCCATTTAGAAATCCAGCCAACCTGTTGTTTTCCAAGGCTCATCTTCATAAAAGGTCAACAGAATGGTTTGGGTTGCCCATCAGACTCCTCCCCTTGCATCTTCTGCTCTATGGAAAAGCAGCCCAGCTATCTGACACATGGTCTTCAGCTCAGTCCTACATCTTACCAAATTTTCCAGCTGGCTTGACAAGAGCCCCCAGAGGTTAAGTGATTTACCCCAGGTTACAGAGTGAGTCAGCTGCTCAGCTATGTTGTAAAAAGTGGGGTTTATTCTGGTTTCCAGGATTTCTCTCTAACCATCTGACCACATGGTCTCTTTTCTGCTATAGGATAGGCCTGCCTGCAGAGAAATGAGATTAAGTCATTAAAGAGTGGTTTCTGAAGTCTGCAGAAGCAACAGCAACAATGGCCATTTCTGCATTACATTTTGAGAATGCTATTTGTTTTGGCAGCCCAGCCCTTTATTACACATTCCTGCCACTTAATTGTCCTTGCAAAGATAAACATGAAACCTTCTTTAGGAAGGCTGGAAGCTGCAGAAGCTGCCAGTTTCTTTCTCAGTGTGGGAGTAAACTCCATACATCCAGCAGCAGCCTGGAAGGCGGCCCCTTCTGCACGGGGTCATTTGTTTCCTGCACTTCAACAGACATGTCCTGTGAAACTCCAAAAGGAAAAAGAATCCCACAAATGGTATAAGTCAATACCTCCCTCTCCTCCATTTCCTATGACCTTCAAGAAGATTTGGTTCATGGAGGTTACAGGACCAATATTTTCTCTTCAAAGTAACACAAAGCTTTCCTTTTTATATTATCATTGGAGTGCTGAACAGGGTCATGGGACCACAGATTTAGAGCTGAAGATCAACCAGTCCAGGGCTCTTGACCCTTTTGTATATGCGTCATAGACACCTGTGGAAGTCCCATAAAGCCTAAGGAATTGTGTTTAGTTGGTGCAGCAGACAGAGGGCTGGGCCTGGAGTCTGGAAGACTCATCTTTGTGAGTTCAAATCCAGCCTCACACATTTACTGGCTGTGTGGCCCTGGGCAAGTCACTTAACTCTGTTTGCCTCAGTTTCCTCATCTGTAAAATGAGTTGGAGAAGGAAATGGCAAACCATTCCAGTATCTTTGTCAAGAAAACCCCAAATGGGGTCATGGAGAATCAGCCATGACTGAAAAATTACTAAATAATAACAAAGACATAGGATTACAAAGGGAACCAATTCTAGTGAAAATAGAGAGGTAATTGTTTTTATGCACCCCTGAAATCTGTCTATGGACTCCGCCTTTCTGCTCCTCAGATGAATATCCTACTCAATACTCCCATTTTACCCATGATGGAACCAAGGGCCATGGTGGTAAAGTCACCTGTCTAGCAGAATGACAGATTCAAACCCAGGTCACTGGATTTCCAAGTCAGGGTGTGATTCTGAACTTAACCCAGTTCATCAGTTGACTCAGGTTCACAAACACGTCCTACTTATGGGGATCTGGAGAAGTTCTGTCTCCTTGCTGACCTCCCTCTTCCTTACAGTAAAATGAGGATGAGAAGGGCCCTCAAGCAAATTACCTGGAAGCTGAACAAAACACTTTGCAAGCCTCCAAATGCTCCTGATGGAAGGGGTTGGATTAAATGATCTCTAAGACCTCTTCCAGCTCTAAAGCCTTATAATTATTACAATAGGGAGCCATAGTCAAGATTAATAATAACATTTATGTAGCATTTGTGTAGCAAACTGTGCCAGACACTTTATTAAGCTCTTTACAATTTTCATTTCATTTGATCCTCACAACAACCCTAACAGGAGGTGCTATTATTATCCCCATTTTGCAGATGAGCAAACTGAGGCCTATGGACATTAAGTGGCTTGTCCATAGTCACAAAGCTAATGAGTAGCTGAGGCTAGATTTGAACTCGGGTCTTCCTCACTCCAGACCCCATACTCCACTGCACTACCTGGTTGCCCATAGGTTACAGAGATACTAAGCCCCATGCTTAAGTAGCTAAATCTCATATAAAATATAAATTCAACATTATACCTCTAAAACAAAAGAAACATTTAATTAGATATGCAGGTCACTGTCCCAGGTGTTACAGGGTAGAAAACAAGCCATAGTTTAGCCAAAGTAAAAAAACGACACAAGCAGAGGTTTGCACTCACAGAAGGACAGAATCTCAGTGAAGGCAGGAGCCTCAGAGGAGATCTAGGCCAATCCCCACCTGAGCTAGAAACCCCTCTACAATATATCCAGTAAATGGTCATCCAGGCTTGGCTTGGAGCCACCCCCTGAGGAGGGGCCCCTGCCTCCCAAGGCTATCCATTCTATTTTTGTTAGCTAGTGGCTCCCCCAACGGAGTTTGTCTGTCCTTCCTAGTTCCGTCCTCTGGGGCCAAGAATAAATCAAATCCCTGTTTCTCTTGGTAGAATATCAAATTATTGAAAGACAGCTAATATCTCACCTCGACTCCTCCCACCTCAGTCTTCTCTCACTCATTCAGTGCAGTTCAGCTCAATTCAATTCATTTATTGAATGTTTACTATGAGCAAAGCACTGGGCTAGTTACCAGGAGAGATGTGGAGACAAATAAACTAAGGTCCCTGACCTCCCAGACCTTTCAGTGCCTTCTGACAGTGTCTAAGAAACCTTCAAGGACTGGGAGGGACATCATAATGCATTATTAATTATGTAACCTGTTTTGTGCTTTTCAAGGCACCTTCATGCCTACCATCTCCTGGAATCTTCACAAGGATCCTCTGAGCAGAGGCAGTAATAATGTTGCCTTTTACATGTGGGGAAACTGAGACACAAGGAGGTTTGCTGACGCTTCTGGAACTAGAATCCAGACAGCCTTGCCTTTTTATTAAGTGCCCTTCCCACTGTACTCCACTTCTTCCAAAAAGCAAGAACCTATATGAAGGAAATATGTACTGGACTTAGTGAGTTTTGTGGGAGGGGAAGAGCAAGAGGCAACCCACATTTCATTACTATTAAAAGCTGATGTATAACCCCAGTGGAAAGATGGGGGGGGGGGGTCATTTTTCAGTCAATACCAGCAAGCTGAAAACCATTCCCCAAGTGCATAGTTAATTTAAGGGTTGTTTTTAAAGGACCCCCTACAGTATTCAGCAGACTGTTTTACCAGAAGAGGAGATAGTTAAGGTAACAGACAGGAGTTTAAAACTTCCTAGAACACCATTTTTACATGGATCAGATTTAGATGCATGTACCATTATGTTCACCTTCTCCCTATGTAGAATAGGATCACATAGGACTTAGGGCTAGGTGGGATCTTGGAGATCAGTGAATTAACAAGCATTTTTAAAGCCTTTTCTCTGTGCCAGGCATTGTGTTAGGTGCTTGGGATACAGAGAAAAAATGAAACAGTACTGCCTTCAGAGAGCATGCACTCCATTATGGAAAAAACAAACAAACAAATGCTCATGTAAGTAGATGCAAAATGTATTCAAAGTATAAATGAAACCTGCCTGTGAGAGAGACTTGGGAAGAGAGATGACCTTGACTGTCAATCTTACCCCTCAATTCTCTTTTTTTTAAAGGAGTTATGGGAAAAGAAGATTCAAGAGTTGGGCAAACAGGAGAAGGATACTGGAGAGCTGGGAAATACAATGGGAAAAAGGCTATCAGAAAATCTGGACAGCTCCTGCACAGTCTAGTGGACCTAGAAGTGATAATGCCTAAGATCTTCTGCTCTGGGGGCACTGAGAGCTGGTCAAAGAGACAGACCACTGCAAGGACCTCTTCTTTCTAACAATGCAGCTTTTCCTCCTCAAATTTAGCTGGATGTGCTAGACTGTCTGTTCTTAATCTGTTGTTTCCATTTAGGATTTACTTGTTATAAAACCATTGACCGGGGGCGGAGCCAAGATGGCGGAGTAGAAACAGCTCATCCAAGCCACTCTGCCCCCAGATTCCCCCCAAACTATGTAAAAGGGGACTCTGAACAACTTCTGGAGCCCCAGCACCCACAGAACAACACAGAGAAGCAAACCTCCCGCTGAGGACAGGCCAGCAGCCCTGCAGGAAGGACCAGCGCAGCGGTCTGGGAGCCAGCAGTGCGCAGCGTGCAGAGCTCGGCGAGCCAAGCCCAGGTCCCCTTGAGCCGAGGTTTTAGCCCCAGGGCGGCAGGGCCAGCAGCCGGCTGGAGGAACCCCAGAACACCAGCAGCTGTGGAGATTCCAGAATTATCAACATAGACATGCCTAGGACAAAGTAAGAGGTTAGTGTCCTATGGACTTTGGGACCAGTATTTGGGGAATGCGTCAGCTCCCTCCCCTGGGGGCTAGAAGCCACTGAGGAGACACGCCATTTTGTAGTTTTCAGAGGCAGCTCCAGCTCCTGGCCTGCATGCTAACTGTAGGGAGATCCAGCGATCAGTCTTGGGGGGTAATCGCTCTTGCTTTAACCTCCCTGGATCTGGATTGTGATCTAGGGTGGAAGTTGTGGGTGGGTTTACAGCTTGCCAGAAACGGAAGTTGCCCCCCACACGTTCGGGATGAAAATTCCTCTATCTGGCCTTAAAGCCATAGTGTGGCAACAAGCCCAAAAGTCAAGTAATTAAGTGGCAACATGCCAAGGCAAAGGAAACAGAAAAATGCAACCCTAGACTCCTATTTTGGGGGCATAGAGCAGGAAAAGGACTGTGAGGTCAGAAGTCCTGCTCCAAAAGCCCCAGGGGAAAACATGAGCGGGTTGCAGGCCATAGAGGACCTTAAGAAGGACTTTAAAAATCAAATAAGAGAAGTGGAGGAAAAATTGGAAAGAGAAATGAGAAGGATGCAGGAAAAGTATGAAATGAGGGTCAACAGCCTGACTGAGGAAAACAACACCTTGAAAAATAGACTAACTCAAATGGCAAAGGAGGCCCAAAAGGGCAATGAGGAGAAGAATGCCTTAAAAAGTCAAATTTGTCAGATGGAAAAAGAATCTCAAAAGTTCACTGAGGAGATTCATTCCTTCAGAGTTAGACTGGAGCAAATGGAAGCTAATGACTTTATGAGAAATCAAGATGATGTTAATCAGATCCAAACAAATGAAAGATTAGAAGGCAATGTGAAATATCTCATGGGAAAAACCACTGACCTGGAAAATAGATCCAGGAGAGACAATTTAAAAATTATTGGACTACCTGAAAGCCATGATCAAAGAAAGAACCTAGAAATCACCCTTCAAGAAATTCTCAAGGAAAATTGCCCTGATGTTTTAGATCCAGAGGGCAAAATAGAGCTTGAAAGAATCCACTGATCACCTCCTGAAAAAGATCCCAAAAAGAAAACTCCCAGGAATATTATAGCCAGGTTCCAGAATCCCCAGATCAAGGAGAAAATACTCCAAGCAGCCAGGAAGAAACAATTTCAATATTGTGGAAACACAATCAGAATAGCACAGGACCTGGCAGCTTCTACACTGAGGGATCGAAGGGCATGGAATATGATATGCCAGAGGGCAAAAGAACTGGGAATGAACCCAAGGGTCACCTACCCAGCAAAACTGAGTATTTTGTTTCAGGGGAAAATATGGTCATTCAGTGGAATAGAGGACTTTCAAGCATTCTTGAGGAAAAAACCAGAATTGAATAGAAAATTTGACATCCAGACACAAGAAGGAAGAGATGCCTGAGAAGGTAATCAGGGAAAAGAAATCAAAAGGAACTTAACAAAGTTGAACTATTTACATTCCTATATGGAAAAGTAATAACTGTGACTGATGATATCTTTCTCACTATGAAAATAATGGAAGAAGGGTGTGTGGTCATATGAATACATATGTGAATGTGTGTGTATATGGTTACAGTTATATATGGATAGAGGGCATAGGTTGAATTTGTTGGGAAGGGAGGATACTCAAGGGGTGAAATTATGAGGTGAGAGAGGAAAGTGGCAAGAGGAGATGGGGAGAGACAGGGTAGGGTAAACTATCTCATGTAGAAGAAGCAAGGGGAAGTGTTGCAAGGGAGGAGGAGAATAGGAAGGCAAAAAAGGCAAAACCACATTCTCATTGAATTTGGTTCAGGGAGAGAATGACATACATACTAAATGGGATATCTCAACCTGCAGCAGAATAGGGGGAAGGGGGATGAGAGGAGGGATGATGGATGGGAGGATATCCTTGGGGGGAGGGGAGGTTAAAAGCACCCATTATAGAAGAGGGACAGGATCATGTAGGGAATGGACCAGGTGGGGGGTGGGATGAGTGGGAGGGAATTATAAGCAGCCCTGTACAATATATCTACTATGATAATGGTTTGCATAGCTAGACATGTACAACATATACTGAATTACTTATCTCCCCAGAGGGAATGGGTGACAAGGGAGGAAGGAAATGGATCTGAAATTCGAGGTCTTAACATTAAATGTTTCAAATATATATAAATACTATTATTAATACTCTTTTGCTTATAATTGGGAGACAAGATGTGCAGGCATTGGGACACAAAGATTCACCTTCCTCTAATGGAAAAGTCGAAGAGGGTATGGGAGAAGGTATGGGAGAGAGCAGATTGGAGGAAGTGATATCTTGTGGGACTGCTATTCTGGGAGGTTGGGTAGGGGAATAACGGGGGGAAAATGATTGTAACTCAAAATCTGGCGGAAATGATGTAAAACAGAAGTTAATAAAGCATTTGTTTAAAAAAAAATACCATTGACCAACAAAAATGCTAATCTATTTCCTTCTCTAGCAGATTAAGGCAAAGGAAGTTAAATGACTTACCCTGAGTCACACATATAGTGAGTGTCTGAGGCCAGATTTGAACTCAGGTCTTCCTGATTTCAAGCCCAACAAACTATCCAGTGAGCCATAGAACTGCCTTGGAAACAAAAGTGCTAAGTGTATTTTTATTTAACACTTACAAACAGAGAGGGAATAGGAAGAGAGCATTCATTATTTTGATGCAGCAGTCCTTAACTTGAGGTCCATGAACTTCTTTTTAAAAAAAAATTATTTTGAGAGTTCTATTTCAATTAATTGGTTTCTTTTGTCCTATGTACTTTATTTAATTTTAAAAACAGAATTCTGAGAAGGGGTCCATAGGTTTCAAATTACTGTCAAAGGGGTCTATGACCAAAAAAAAAAGATGCTAAGAACGCCTGTTCTAGGGAGATAAAACTTTGATCAGTTGGGGCTGATCTGGGGGCTTGAAGCTATTTGGACAAAGTGAGAGAGTGGTTTTAGACTAAACATGCATGACATATTAATTTAGTAATCAAATACTCCTAGAAATAAATTGTAAGTTGGTACAAGTAGAGGGCCTCAAGGTAAGGAAACATAGAGTAAGTTTGTTTTCATTTTCAGAACTGCAGCCATATTTTTGACAGACTGAACTTGAAAGGAAGGACACACCTCTGAGAGAAGAGAGAGCTTTAAAAAAAAAGTTATATTGATAGTAAAGAGAGAATTTTCTCCTTCCCCAAGTCACTGTCAGTTCAGCCTGATTTGGTAGCTAGCACCATCTGCTTTCTACAAAGGGTATTTTTCAAAGGAGAGGGCTGTGAGAAGATCCAATCAGGCATGGGGATTAAGAAAGGCTGATATGATGTAAGGAAGGGTCTTTGAAGGGACTTTGAAGTAATCTAGGGATTCTATGAGATGAAAATAAGCAAGGATTATGTTCCAGCTGTGAGGAGACAGTCTGTGCAAAGGCATGGAAACCTGAGATAGAATCACATATACAAGGAATGGCAAGTAGGTCAGGTTGTCTCCACCACGGTGAGTATAAAGGGGAGTAATGAGTCTAACAGGACTTGGAACAATGTCTAGATCACCTAGGACATCAGAATGGCCCTGGGAGGTGCCCAGGACCTGCTTCTGAGTAGTGAAGTTCAGAGCCAAGATTCTGACCCAGTTCTTCCAATTATTAATCCAATGACATTTAAAGGCTATACAGTATAGCTATTGTGTTCATCCTATTTCAGGGCTTTTATTAGAGATAAAATGGGATAACATACATAAAGTGCTTCAAGCACAATATCAATGCCAGCTCTTATTATTATTTTGATTTGACTCAAATTGACAAAGGGCTATAATTTCCAAGGCAGTTTAGTGGCTCACTGGATAGATCACTGGGCTTGGGGTCAGGAAGACCTGAGTTCAAATTCTGCTTCAGATATTCATTATACGTGTGACCCAGGATTACTTAACCTCTGTTTGCTTTAATCCACTGGAGAAGGAAATAACAAGCTACCCTAGTATCTTTGTCAAGAAAACCCCACATGTGGTCATGAAGTCAGAGATGACTGAAGAGTCAGACTTGACTAAACAACAATTAACACATATCTCCAAAAGAAGGGAGAATATATCTAAAAAGTAAATGAGACAAACTTTTCTTTCCTTATGGGAAATATATATAACAATGTTATCTGTTTTTCAGCTAATTGGCACAAACAGAGACCGTAGACTTATATATTTTAGCATCCACTATAGTATTAAATCTACTCAAGTAGCCTTGAAATAGAATGATTATCATACTGAATTTACATCTGCTTATTAGAGTACCCTGACTTTTAACAAATCTTTTCTTGATGGTGATAACATCTTTTTGTTGATAAAATTTAAAATTAATTTCCATCGTCTCCCTGCGAAGAAGCAAGTCATTGACTATCTCTAGACACTGGCCTACTTTTCTGTGAAATTAAGATACTAGAGCTTTAAATCTCTGATGCTATGATTAATATTTCTTATGGAGGCCTTAGACAGCTAAGTGACCTATTCAAAGTCAATGGAAAAGCCAATCTTGCATCCCAAGACTCCAGACTAAAAATTCCATTCCCTTTTCAAAACAGTGAATGAGTCTTTGGGGTTGGATTTGCCTATAGACTTCCAGAAGGGAGTACTGAATGGGAATTAACATGGCTAGCATCTGGCCATAACTGACTATGAAAGTCAAGCACAATGCATAGTTCCTAGAATTTCTTCCCACCTACTTAGTTCTGTCTTGTGGCAAGATAATTTTTGAAATCAAACAGAAGTATCCAAAGTTATGGAGGAGAGTCAAGTTTGAGCAGACAGGTTTAGCCTATATTTCATATGCTTAGTATTCAAACTCTGGGCCTCTGGGTTCAAATTTACTCACCGAATAAGACAGAGAAAGCTGCCCACCAACATGCCAGGAGTAGCCAAGCAAAGACTGTAACCTGAGTGACAGAGCCATGTGCCACCTAGTGCATCCTGATATTATTATTATTATTTTGCATTTCCACATTGGCTGTGCCATAACCAAGGAAATAAGTCCTCCACCCAGGCTTATAAAAATAAATAAAAGCAGTCCAAAACAAGGAACAGGGCTCTTTTCCCTCTGGAGCTTCCCATGGAAAGACTCAGTGAAACAATATAACCCTGAGATGTAGGTTGGGATGAGTCCGGAAGTTTTCAATATATCATCTCATTAAATTACTGGGTTTTCAAGGGGGTTTTTGAAAGGGAAATATGGAAGGGCCATCTAAATGGTGACTGGCAAGCCAAAGAGGGGGTGGGGTCGAAGGACAAAGTGTCCCATTTCTTCCAGGGAGCCTTTGTTCCACAGGATTTTAGTCCTGGAATAATCAGTTCATAAAGTCAATGAAGGGGAAAAACCCTAGCTACTTGTCCAGATCTGCTTTTATTTTAATGACCTATGCTTTTAGACATTAATCTTCTTCCAACTTTCCACTTGCTGATTAATTTTCTGTTGACTCTCAAGCAACTGAAGATGTTTTGGAACAAGCAGGAGTAGCTATGATGCAAGTGAATCTGAATAACAGGATAGATTCAGTTGGAAAGAGGTTACAGTGGCTAAAGTTACAGTGACTCTCAGCTAAACTGGGGCTCTGGCCTCCTAGAATGAGTTCTTTTGAGAACACATTCAACATAAGGTCACTCTTCTCATCTTATTCAATAGCATATAAGCTCCTTGAGGACTGGGGATGATTTTTTGTTTTTGTATTCCTAGTATGTAACACAGAGCCTAGCATGTAGTAGGTGCTTAATAAATGCTTATCAACTGATTGGTGTTATCTGAGTCTGCTTGAAAGACTATGCAAACCAAGAAGTCACCCAGGGCCATCCCTAAACGCAGTTATAAAGTAGGTAAAGATTGTCTTCAACTCACAAGCTCCCCTTTCTTTGACTTCTCCTCGAAAGTTATTCCCCTTTCCTCTCTCTTAATTCCCTTGTCACCACCACCATCCCCCATCAACTTTACATGCCCAACTTTGTTCTCAACATGCCCTTTCCCAAAATTTACTCTAAGAAAAGGATTCTTGTGCCAGTGATTGACCTGTTCAATGTCTGTTTGAGCTCCCTCTCCTAGGGGTATTTTCATTCTGAACTGTGAGGTGTAGTGTAAATAGTAAATAAACAGTAAATTGTACAGGGGACAGCGTTGTGTCTCCTAGCCTGGATGCTTAATAGCTGTGTGACCAAGGGTGAGTGTCTTTCTCAGCCCCCATTTTCTCATCTGTAAAATGGGCATAATAACTTTTTTGCTACCACTTCATAGAGTTGCTATGAGAGAAGTTTTGTAAACACTAAAAGACTACACAAATACAAACTAACATTATTATCTCTGAGAGATAACTTGGCCATTTCAGAAAAATAAAACTGGAGGAAGAGTTAAGAAACATAGGTTGAAGTCTTAGATGTGCTACTAATTAGCTCTGTGACTTTAGGCAAAGCATTTAATATTCTATATCTGTTTTCTGGACTCTTTGATCTCCAGGAAACAATCTAATTCTAAAATCCCATGATTCTAGTTGTGGAATGCAATACTTTGTCACCATTCAACCAGTTTCAGGCATCAGCAGAAACAAGTTAGGGGATGGGGGAGTGGGGTAGTGTAAAAGGATATTTTGAATGGGGGGAAGGTGGAAGAGGGACTTCTGGGCTCCTGAAAACATACCAAGGTTATCTGCTAAAAGGGCATCTAGGTGGTGCAGTGCAGGAATGCAGGGCCTGGAGTCAGGATGACTCATCTTCCTAAGATCAAATCTAGCCTCAGACACTTACTAGCTGTGTGACCCTGGGCAAGTCATTTATACCTGTTTGTCTCAGTTTCCTTTTCTATAAAATGAGCTGGAGAAGGAAATGGCAAATTATTATGTTTGCCAAGAAAACCCCAAATTAGAAGAAGCTGGGTGGCATGGTGAATAGAGCACTGGCCCTGGAGTTAGGAGGACCTGAGTTCAAATCTGCTCTCAGACACTTGACACACTTACTAGCTGTGTGACCTTGGGCAAGTCACTTAACCCCAATTGCCTTGCTTCTCCCCCTAAAAAAAGAAGAAAAAAACCCAAATATGGTCACAAAGAGTCAGATGCTACTGAAACATCTGAATAACAACAAATATATGGTTGATTCATAGTACTATAAATTGTCTGGTCTTAGATGACTTTGGAGGTCTTCTGGGAATGACATACTAGGAAAGGCACACTATTTTGTATGCCTAATTTAAGACTTATCAAAATACCAAAGTCCTCCTAATTCTAGCTTTCAAAGAACCAAGTCTTCCTGTATGCCCACCCAAGCAGTTCTTAGGAGAATGTGAATATTCTGCAAATATTAAACAAGTAAGAAACTTAAAAACAAACCAGTAATGATTCTGAACCATAGCTATGGCTCCTTTCAACAGGTTTTGAATTGTCTGTCCATGCATTCCTTAAGGAATGGCTATCTTTAGAACATGTGTGGGAGTCCAGAGACATCTGTTGGGAAGTTGCAGGGATTTACACTCTTCTAATTCTGTGTGGATAGATACACTGCTTCTTTACCTGGGTTTCTTAGTCTTTTCTCCAGTGAATGTACCCTTATTGTACCACGGGGTCCTTCCTCTCCAATTACAATCTCAATTTTCTGCTAGCCAATCTAACATGTCAACCTTAGAAGGAACAATGACTCAGAAGCATTGCCCACTTCTTCCCTACTGATCAATCAATGAAAAGTCATCGATTGAATACTTACTGTATAAACTACCTTACTGCTAGATGCTTGTGGGGATAAAAAATAGAGTATCACACATTGTTCATAGGGACTTTATAGTCTAACTATACTCATGAAATTATTTTTGTTGTTCAGTCATTTTTCAGTCATGTTCAACTCTTTAAGACCTCATTTCTTCAGCTCATTTTACAGATGAGGAAGCTGAGACAGGGTTAAATGACTTGTCCAGAGTCACATGGCTAGTAAGTATCTGAGGATGTATTTGAACCCACAAAGATGAGTCTTCCTGACTCCAGACCCAGCCCACCCAGCTGCCCCACTATAGACTAATTCTAAAGTGCCCTCAGTTAACTCTTCTCTTGCTCTGGCCTATCCTCCTTACATTCTTTTCCAACACACTCTTGGAATTATTTTATGGAACAGCCCATTTATTTTGATAGCATTCATCCATTTATTCAATCCAATTCAACAAATATTGATTAAGCCCTAGGAATAGAGAAGTGCCCAGCCATCATCCAGAGAAGTAATCTCTATAAAGATGAGGCTTGGCAAATGCTTCTGAGATGCTACAGTGCCTTAGCAGTCACAGTGACCAAAACCCCAGAATAGAAAGTTCTCTATGTCAAGGTCCTTGGCACTATCAAATGATTCAACACCGGCAACAGACGTGGTTTTATCAGGAGAAATGACATCAAAGAATCTGCATCTGTTTTGCCGCTTCACCCTAAGGATCATGGTACTTTTTAACTTGGCAACATAAACTCCCTATATATGTGGTCCCTCCTTTTAGAATGGGAACTCCTTGAGAATATGGACTGTCTCAAATTTTCTGTTTGTGTCTCCATAGTAAGTGCTTGATGAATACTTTTTTATTCATTCTATTGCATACAAAATGCTAGGGTAAGTACTGAGGGTCATGCAAGATTTAAGTGAATACAATACCTTTCCCCAGTTTCAGGGCATATGACACACACTAAGAACAAGAACAATAATTGACATTCATATGGTGCTTTAAGGTTTGCAAAGAGGACTGGACGTGGGAACGTTATTCTTAGAACTTGCTCACTGGACTCTGCCTGCTACAATCAAGCATGTCCAGGTATTCTGTGACTCTTTCCAAACTGTATATTTTGTGGTAGAGAAAAGGAACTTTCCGTTTAGCTTCTGACTCTGAACTGAGAGTGCTTACAAAAGATATTAATATGATTATTTAGTCCTTTTGCTGTCTGGGTTCCAAGGAGGAAGATGAAGCTGTTCTAAGCCTCTGGGTAGGGAGAGAAGCTTCTATCTTCTCAGGCCACCAACATGTGATCATAAGCACAACACTGCTGCTTTTCTGTATCTGTTGTTTTGTTCTTTCAAGAAGTCAAAGGCCCTTTCCTTTGTATAGTGCACAAAAGGTACATGGCGAAAGTCCATGCCTTAGCCCAGCATTGGTGTATGAAGAACATCCTGTGGGACCCAGCCCAGCACTGATCAGCCTGACAGCTGAGATGCCCCACTGGGTCCTATAATTAAGGTTCTTGTTTCTGTCCATCAACTATACCTCATTTGGAAGTGAATTTGGTGGGAAATGTGTTTTTTACTAACTGCTTTAAGTTCGAACCCATTCTCCCCAGAGACCATGGTAGTATATGGGAGAATTTATCCCTGGGTATTGTGGAAAATGTGTATATTTCTGTTCTTGCTATATCTTCTCAATAAAAACCATTTTATAGAAGCTAATTGACGTTATTTTACTAAATGAACCTGGGTACTAATCATTGAAGGGTGTTTATGATATAAAGGAGATACTAACTATAATTGGAGATTGATATTGGGAGAAAATATCTTCCAATGAGAGCTCAAACTGAAATAGTTCTGTTGGAAGAGCATATAAGGAAACACCACAGCACCTCAGGGGTACCCTGAAAATCCCGAGGGTGAAATGTGCCTAGTTTTGCATTGGGGAATCTAGATCACCGGTATTAGTTCCCACTCATACCATCCCATTCCCAATCATCCTTTGATAAAGATGCCCTGGAGTTTTTAAAGGATCCGTATACATTCTTGGTGATAGAGTAAAAACAAACAAAAAAACCTGGGTCCAGGTTTTGCCTCTGATACTATACGCTTTTGAGGGATTTGAAAAAAAGTTCGTGTGGCTAAAGTCCTTGGCATTGTCAAGTGGTTTACCATCAGGCATGGATATGATTTTAACAGTAGAAATGAGGCAAAAGAAGAAACATTGCTATCTGCTTTACTGCTATATCCTAAGGACTCTGGGACCTTTCCATCTGACTTGCATTTGAAACCTTCTGTATATTTTGTCTTCCCCATTAGAATGTGGGCTCCTTGAGATTAGAGGCCGTCCTACTTTTCTATTTGTATCCCTAGTGCTTATCACAGTACTTTGACTGTCAAGTACTTAATAAATACTTTACTCATTCATTAGAGTCATTAAACTTCCCTGGGACTCAGTTTCCTCATCTATCGGAGTTGATTTCAGAGGTCCCTTCTTAACCTATACCTGTGATCCTATGATGTCATTTGGTCATAAGTACTACTGGTGTCATTTTCCCAATTTTAAGGAGGAGGAAACAGACTAAGAGCAGTGAAATAGCATGCCCTATTGTGAGGAGTCTGGAGAGGAGAAGGCATGCAGAGCCTGGAGGGATCAGAGGCTGTTTCCTCATGGAAGTTACATTTCCCCAGAGGTGAGCTCTTCCTGGAGCCTCCATTGCAGAGAAGAGCCCAGAATGGTCATCTCTTTTTTTCCCTTTTTGGACAGGGGAAGGTAGGGCAATTGGGGCTAAGTGACTTGCCCAAGATCACATGGCTAGTTTTTGTGTTAAGTGTCTGAGGCCAGATTTGAACTCAGGTCCTCCTGACTCTAGGGCCAGTGCTCTATTCACTGTGCCACCTAACCTACCCAAGAACAGTCATCTTTATCATTCATATTTTACCACCACGCCTAGGAGCCGGTAGCCTCCCTTCTCCCACCCCACCCCCAACACTTTTCAACTCCGTTTTCTGTTTTGCTTTCCATTAGATTATAAATTCCTTGAGGGCAGGAACTGTCTTTTTGTTTATATTTGTATCCCTGGTGCCAGGCATATAGACAGTACTTAATCAATATTTGTTGAGGACATTTGAGTTAGGCTGAGGGAGGACACTGTTATCCATAGTGAATGGCTGGAGGAATGGGGAGTTTTGGGCCAAAGCATAGAGTATGCAGAGGGAAACATTTTGAGATAAGGCTGGAAACATGTATAGCTCTGGGCTACATGCTATGTGCTGACTCTGTCTTGTCTTTCCTGTTAGCTGGCCAGCAACTTGAGGTCAAGGATAGTGGCTGCTCTGTAGTGGCTAGTTCAGAGTGCCAAGTCCAGAGCTATGTTCCCTGGGATCACTCAAAAAAATGCAGCAAAATCCTGTTTTTATGGAATCAATCAGAAACAAAGTCCTTCCAAATGCACAAAAAAAAAAAAAATTCTTCCCAAAAGACAAAAGTTGGTCATTTTCTGTAAGAATTTTGTTTTTGAAATTCTATCTTATTTAGAAGATAAGAGATAAATAATGAGGTATGTCCTTTTAGTCTGCTGAAATATAACCTAAACCCCATAAAAATAGCAAAAAGGAGTAGAATCATCAGTTTAAAAGGGACTTTAAAGACCATGTAACAACATTTCATTTTACAGGTAAAGACACTATTCCCCAAAGATAGGGAATGACTTACCCAAGGTCACAGAACATGATCAGAGGCAGAGCCAGGACTAGAACCTAGAGGGTTTTTGGTTTGTTTTGGAGACAATGGCAGTTAGTGACTTGCCCAGTGTCACATAACTAGTAAATTTCTGAGGCTGGATTTGAACTCAGATCCTCCTGACTCCAGCTTCAGTGCTTTATCTACTGTGGCCATCTGATCGCCCCTAGAATTTGGTTTTCTTGACTCCCAATATAGTGACCTGTCATCTATTCTGTATTTCTGACACATAAAAACCTAACTCCGTACTTCTTGGTCCAATGTTTCCATTTTGTAACTGTCACTTCCATAAAACAACAACAATCCGCATACATTCATATACATGTAACATTGTCTACCCCAGCCCCGACTTCCTAAAGCCAAGGATGTTGCCTTTCAGCCATCCCCCAGGTTCTCCAGGACCCTTACTAGGGCTTAGGAGATGTCTAGGCTCTCTACCAATAACTTCAGCCCTGACTGATAGTGTTCACCCAAGTGTAAGGGACAGATTAGCTTTTACAAAGGAACACTTACTTCAAAGATATAATAATGATATATGAATATGTTCCACAACACAAGAGAGACATAGCCCTCCCCCCCCAATATTATCTCTTACTTTAGGGAGAAAAAGGGAATTTGACAATAGCAACTACGATGATGATGGTGATGATGGTGATGAGGTCAGCTAACACTTCACTTACTATGTGATATGCACTCTACAAATATTATCACATCTAATCCTCCCAACAGCCCTGGAAGGTAGGTGCTATTATTATCCCCATTAAACAACTGAGGAAACTGAGGCAGGCATTGGTTATGTGACTTGCCCATGGTCACATAGATAATAATTAGTGTCCTTAGCTCAGCCCAATTTCTACATAGCACAGTCCCAAGTTCCAAGTCCAAAGCCCTTCTTGGACTCAAGTCCCAGGTATTCTGATTTCTCAGAGCTTCCCTGTGGGGTTGACTAAATACAGCAGTCTGTGTGAAATGCTGGCTCCGTGATCATGGAGCCTGGTAAGGATTGCTGAATGCCCCTGGAAACTGGGAAGTACAAACAATACAGAAGAGAAGCAAATACCAGGCCAATTTCTCTGAGCCATAGAGTAAAAAATAAAGAAGGCAAAGAAGGCATCCACCTGTCCAGGTGTGATTCATGGCACTTGTGCTATGAGTGAATTTTGTGTGTCATCTTTACCCTAACACAACCCAAAAAGAGTACACAGGCAAAAAGAGAGGCTGTCCCCATTTGGCAGTTTAAAAGACACAACCTGTTCTGGTAGTTATTCAGTTACTTTAATCATGTCCAACTCTTCATGACCATATTTGGGGTTTTCTTGGTGAAGATATTGGTTCGCCATTTCCTTCTCCAGCTTATTTTATAAATGAGAAAACTGAGGCAAACAGGGTTAAGTGACTTGCCCAGGGTCACACAGGGAGTAAGCATCTGAGGTCAGATTTAACTTGATATTTTTTGACTCCAAGGCCAGTGTTCAATCTACTGAGTCACCCAGCTGCCCTTTTCTGCCCATTTCTAGTTATAACACCAACCAAAGGAAGCTACACCCACCTGTATAGCAGGAGAGTACAAGGAAGCAGACTCTATCAAGTGATCTGGGTCTGCTCCAAGGCCCCCATTATGTACAAATGGGCTTTCATGATGCTTGTTGGTTGTCTGAATGACCACATAGAATCACACAGGAGTCCTACTTAGAGAGAGGACCTTATCACATAAACAATATGTAGAACTCCTCTCAGAGGAGCACAGAAACCTAGAGTTGGAAGAGGCTACCTACTCTTCCTATTCCAATCCAGACTTGAGCAAGAATTTCACTATGACATCCTTGAGAAGTGGTCATCCCACCTTCACTTTAAGACCTCCAACAACAGAGAATTTACTAGTCCCCAAGAAAGCATTCACTTTTCCCTTTTATCCAGGAGGAGGATAGCCAAATAGGCTTCCAGGCACAAAGTGGGGAGATTTTCCTATCTTTCTGGATGCTCTTTCTAGAGCAACTCAAGATACCTCTGAAAATATCTCAATATAGTGGTTTCCAAGCCTTTGGGATATGCACATGGTAGTCTTTTTATACAATTTGATGATTCTTCCCCTTGTTCCTAAAAGTGCTACAGGTTAAATATTTATTTCATAATTTTAAAAGAATTAAAATTACTGGAGTGACGGAGCCCACTGGAAGACGAAGTGTGGCAGAGTCCAGCCCAGGAGGTTGCCCAGTGTCCGGACTGGTCGAGCGCAGAGTGCATGGTGTCTGCACAGCCCAGACCTAAGAGCAGACAAGCAGACTACACCAGAGAGAGCAAAAGCCCCAGCCTGCAGACTTACCAAGGACGAATCACAGTCATCTCGCAGAGGGAACGGATCATTGGAGCCAGGTAGGAGAGTTGGGCCCTCAGTGGAAAGAGCGGCTTTTCTGGCTGCATTCGGCCCCCAGCCTGGAAGTTTAGAAGCTGCCTGCCTGTATAATACAGGGGCTGGAATGGCAAAGTAAATTCTAGCTGCTCAGATCCTCCCATCCCTCCTTCATGAAGCAGAAAACCCAAAGATAAGTCTCCCAGATTGAAATCCCAAGTTAATGGAAATAGCCCCAGGCTTGAGAGTCTCCAAGAAGGGGTGTAACTGAGATAGCCAGGAGTCTGAAGAGAAGAGAGGGTGGGGTCCCAACAAGCCCCACCTCTCCTTACCAACAAAAGCCTACTTATAGTCCAGGGGTACAGAGGCAGAAATCTGAAGTGATCAGAGGCACCCATACCTACTCATCTACATCCCTCATTGACTTCCCTGACTTAGCCATAAACTAGCCACCCAGAGGTATTCAAAGTCAAGGATCAGGCCCTAAACTCATAGCCTGAGAAACTAAGAAACAGGAAATCACAATGGGAAAAAAAGAAGCTGAGAAGGAGAAGGGGAAGGCAAAAAAGTCTATTAGAGCATACTATGCAGGGCAAGAACAACAAAATACACAGGACAATATAGACTCTCTACCCACACATGAGACCACAGAAGGAAACATGATCTGGTCTCAAGCCCAAATAGCATTCCTGGAGGAGCTTAAGAAAAATTTTAAAGACCAAATCAGGGAGGCAGTAACCAACTTGGAAAAACGTCTCAGTGAAGTAATTGGAGAAAATACCTCCCTAAAAAAGGAACTTCAAAAAATAACTGAAGACCGTAATTCAATAAAAATTAGAAACAATCAAATTGAAGCTCAGAACTCTATGATGCAGCAAGAGTCAATCAAACAAAACAAGACAATTGAAAAATTGCAAGAAAATGTAAAATATCTCACTGGAAAAATAACTGACCTAGAGAACAGATCCAGGAGAGACAACCTAAGAATTATTGGTCTACCAGAAAGCCGTGATGAAAAAAGCAGCCTAGACAACATCCTGCAAGAGACTGTCAAAGAAAACTGTCCTGAGGTCCTGGAATCAGAAGATAAAATAACTATCAACAGAATTCACCAGACTCCTCCTGAGAGAGATCCCAAACTGAAAACTCCAAGAAATATAGTAGCCAAATTCCAGAATTACAAGATTAAAGAAAAAATTCTACAAGCAGCCAAAAAGAAACAATTCAAATATCGAGGAACTACAGTTAGAATCACACAGGACCTAGCAGCTTCTACATTAAAAGAGCAGAGGGACTGGAATTTGATATTTCGTAGGGCAAGAGAGCTAGGACTACAACCAAGGATTAACTACCCGGCAAAACTGAGCATAATCTTCCAGGCAAGGAGATGGTTGTTTAATAAAATAAGGGACTTCCAGATATTCCTGATGAAAAAGCCAGAGCTCAATGGAAAATTTGATCTTCAATTACAAGACTCAAGAAAGACATAAAAAGGTAAACAAGAGAAACACAGACTCACACATGCATGTGTGCGCACACACCCACACCCACAAACACACGTTCATTACTTGGGATGCAACAAGAGCAAAATGTTCACATCCCTATATGTGGAGCTAATAACTGTCAATATTCAAAATCTTTATGATTATCATGACCTTCAAAAGGGTTATACTTAGATAGAGGGTGTGGGTATGAATGCACTAACCTGATGTCTAAAAAAAAAAACAAAACTATTAAGGGGATCAAAGGTACTGTAATGGGAAAAAGGAAAGGATGAGCTAGGAAAAGGTAAAATATGCCATCTGAAGGGACATTAAAACACACTATAGAAGAGGGGAAAGAAAGAGGGAGAGGAACATCATTTAAACACTATTCTCACTGGCTCTGGTTCAAAGAGGGATCAACTTAAATCAGTGAAGTTTAAGATTTTAATGTGAATAGACACATAAATTCATTAAATAGAGGAAAAGGAGGGAGGGAGAGGAGCAATGTTTGAAATTTACTCTCATTGATTTGGAATCAAACAGGGAATAATTCACTCTGATAAGTATAAAAACTTACTTCGTCCTATAGAAAGCAGAAGGGTAAGGGGGGGGTGAAAAAGAGGAGACTAAAGGGGGGGATTAGAAGGGAGGAAAACAGTAATAAGGGGAGAGGGTAGGTTAAGAAGAGGGATCACTGGGTGGGAACACTGAGGGAGGGGGTGGTCAAAAGGGAAAACTTCAAGGAGGGGAAGGGAGAAAGAAGAAACAAAAACATAAACAGGGAGGGAATAGGATGGAGGGGAAGAGACAGATAGTCATTATTACTGTGAATGTGAATGGGATGAACTCTCCCATAAAACAGAGGTGGATAGCAGAATGGATTAAAAACCATAATCCTACAATATGCTGTCTACAAGAAACACATTTGAAACAAAGAGATACCCACAGGGTAAGGGTAAAAGGTTGGAGTAAAATTTATTATGCCTCAGCTAAAGTAAAAAAAGCAGGGGTAGCAATACTTATCTCAGATAAAGCAAAAGCAGAAATAGATCTAATTAAAAGAGATAAGGAAGGAAACTATATCCTACTAAAAGGCACCATCGAGAATAAAGCAATATCACTACTTAATATATATGCACCAAGTGGTATAGCATCTAAATTCCTAGAGGAGAAGTTAAAGGAATTAGAGGAAGAAATAGATAGCAAAACTATACTAGTGGGGGACCTTAATCTTCCCTTCTCTGAACTCGATAAATCTAACCTCAAAATAAACAAGAAAGAAGTTAAGGAGGTGAATAGAATCTTAGAGAGACTAGATATGATGGATCTCTGGAGAAAACTAAATGGGGATAAAAAGAAATTTACTTTCTTCTCAGCAGTGCATGGTACATACTCAAAAATAGACCATGTACTAGGGCATAAAAACCTCACAATCCAGTGCAGAAAGGCAGAAATATTAAGCGCATCATTCTCAGATCATGATGCAATAAAAATTATATGCAATAAAGAGCCATGGAAAGATAGACTAAAAACTAATTGGAAATTAAACAATTTAATCCTAAAAAATTGGTGGGTCAAACAAGAAATTATAGAAACAATCAATAATTTCATTCAAGAGAATGATAATAATGAAACAACATACCAAAATTTGTGGGATGCACTAAAGCCAGTTCTCATGGGAAGTTTTATATCCCTGAGTGCATACTTAATTAAAGCAGAGAGAAGGGAGGTCAATGAATTGGACATGCAAATGAAAAAGCTAGAAAAAGAACAAATTGAAAATCCCCAATTAAGTACTAAATTAGAAATATTGAAAACCAAAGGTGAGATTAATAAAATTGAAATTAAGAAAACCATTGAATTAATAAATAAAACTAAGAGCTGGTTTTATGAAAAAATCAACAAAATTGACAGACCCTTAATCAATATGATAAAAAAAAGAAAGAAGAAAACCAAATTACGAGTATCAAAAATAAAAAGGGTGAATCTACCTCCAATGAAGAGGAAATAAAAAAAATAATGAGGAATTATTTTTCCCAATGGTATGCACATAAATATGACAATCTTAGTGAAATGGATGAATATTTACAAAATCACAAGTTGCCCAGATTAACTGAAGAGGAAGTGAATTACCTAAATAACCCCATCTCAGAAAAAGAAATCAAACAAGCCATCAAAGAACTCCCTAGGAAAAAATCTCCAGGGCCAGATGGGTTTACTAGTGAATTCTATCAAACATTTAAAGAACAAATGATTCCAATACTCTACAAACTATTTGGGAAAATTAGTGAAGAAGGAGTCCTACCAAACTCTTTCTATGACACAAATATGGTACTGATTCCTAAATCAGGAAGAAATAAAACAGAGAAAGAAAATTATAGACCAATTTCCCTCATGAATTTAGATGCAAAAATTCTAAATAAAATATTAGCCAAAAGACTCCAACAACTTATCACAAAAATAATACACTCTGATCAGGTAGGATTCATTCCAGGAATGCAAGGATGGTTTAATATTAGGAAAATCATCAGTATAATTAAGCACATCAACAATAAAACTGGCAGAAACCACATGATCATCTCAATAGATGCAGAAAAGGCTTTTGACAAAGTACAACACCCATTCCTATTAAAAACACTAGAAAGTATAGGAATAAATGGAGCCTTCCTCAAAATGGTTGATAGCATCTATTTAAAACCATCAGCAAGTATTATATGCAATGGGGATAAACTAGAAGCCTTTCCAATAAGATCAGGAGTGAAACAAGGGTGTCCACTATCACCCCTCTTATTCAATCTGGTACTAGAAACACTAGCAGTAGCAATTAGAGAAGAAAAAGAAATCAAAGGAAACAAATTAGGTAAAGAAGTGACCAAGCTATCACTCTTCGAAGATGATATGATGATATACTTAGAGAATCCTAGAGAATCAAGTAAAAAACTACTTGAGACAATAAATAAATTTGGCAAAGTTGCAGGATAAAAAATAAACCCACATAAAT